>JABXJD010002662.1:0-47184 GCA_013375575.1 Percina caprodes | reverse complement strand
TTGCTTATTTTTATCATTCCACCCACAGGAGCTGAAGACCAGGGCGATTAGCATGTTAACAGAGGCTGTGCTGGATGGTAGCCAGGCTATGCGTGATCCAGTAGGAGGCAGTGTGGAGTTCCACTTTGTCCCAATCCTGAAGCTGATCAGTACATTGCTTATTATGGGCATCTTCAACGATGAAGACACCAAGCACATCCTCAAGATGATTGATCCAAATGTTTTCAGTGGAAAGGAGGAGGAGGAGGAGGAGGAGAAGGAGGGAGAGAAAGCTGAGGAGGGTGGAGCTGCTGAAATAAGCGAGGAACCAAAGGAGGAGGAAACTGAGGCCGAGCTTGAAGACGAAGGGGTCGGTGATGAGGGAGAGGAGGAGCTGCAAGATTTAGAAGGAGAACCTAAGGAGGAAGGAGAACAGGAGGAGAAGGAGGAGGAAGAAGCCAAAGAAGAAAAAATGGAAGGAGAGAAGGAAGAGGAGGAGAAGGAAGAGAAGGAGGCAGAGGTAGTGGAGGCAGAAGTGAAAGAAGAGGAGGATGGTCTGGAAGAGGGATTACTCCAGATGAAGCTACCAGAGTCTGTCAAACTGCAGGTCATTATATTTTATATTTAAACGATGTCTCCCATTCATCTGTATGCATTTGCACAGAATTCATATTCTTAAAATATGTTACATTTGTACATATTATACACCTACAACTCTTTTGTATTATCTCTTTCAGATGTGCACACTCCTGCAGTACTTCTGATTAAGAGCTGCGACACAGAGTGGAAGGCATTGTGGCCTATTCAGACAGCTTTGTCAATAGTGTTCAGAAAAACCAGCGTGTTCGCTACAACCTGTTAATGAGAGCCTTCACTATGTCGGCTGCTGAGACTGCACGCAAGACCCGCGAGTTCCGTTCACCACCCCAGGACCAGGTACAATGTTTTTTTTTTTAAAAAGAATTATAATTAAATATTAGCTTTGGGGTATAAATTCAAATTGGATTTGGATAATATTCATCCCTTGAGTTATAGTTACACTTCATTTCTAAGACAGTGAAAACTGACATTGAGATGGGCTTGTCCCAAAATTCTTGGGGTTGGTTTTTGAGATTTGATAAGAAGCTGATAAAATGCCTCAGACCAAACAAGAAGATGCATATCAGACATACGCTGATGGGATTGTCTTACTGTATTTCCCTTCAAGGTTCTTTTGCTGACCAACTTTAAGCACAGTCCGGAGGATGAGTTGAGTCCGGTGCCTGAGGAGGTGCGGGACAGTCTGGTAGAGTTCCACACTGATCTTCTGCTTCACTGTGGTGAGAAGTTGTCACTGAGGCTGTGTTTTTGTACATTTAGGAATTACTTTTGCTAAGTATTTCTTAATCTCTGTATCTCTTAATGGTGAATTTCCATTTTACACACAGGTATACATATTGAGGAGGAGGCAGAGGAGGAAGAGGTGGACTCCTCACTGAGAGGCAGACTCATCAGTCTGGTGGATAAGATCAAGAGCTTGCGCAAGAAGGAGGAGGAGGAGAAGCCAGAGGTTGAGGAGGATCCAAAACCCAGTAAGAGTAACAGCCACATAACCTGTTAGATATTTGTAGGACTTGAATAATTGGACAACTTAACTCCAAAAAACAGCAAAAGTTTTCAATTTCTTTTTTAAATCAATAACCATCAAACACATGATATGACACAACAGACATACTGTCCTTCTCTGTGTCCACTTCACCAAGGCTCCCTTCAGGAACTGATCTCCCACACCATGATCCACTGGGCCCAGGAGTCGTTTATTCAAAACCCTGAGCTTGTCCGTATGATGTTCAGCCTGCTCCACAGGCAGTATGACGGCATTGGGGAGCTGATCCGAGCACTGCCCAAAGCCTACGCCATCAATGCTGTGTCTGTTCAGGACACCATGGACCTACTTGAGTGTTTGGGACAGATACGTTCGCTGCTTATTGTCCAGATGGGCCCAGAAGAGGAGAGGCTCATGATCCAGAGCATTGGGTCAGTGTGAGGGGGATATGTACTCCCAGCAGCTGTAGTTGTGACAAAGATAGTATGTGATATTGATATCAAAATCTAGATATTATTATTTTGTATTTTCCTTTAGCAATTTATTTTTGTGAAAAGCTTCAGGCTTATCCTTCCCTGCAGTCTCAATCTGCAATTGGTTTCCATTGTCAACTTGACCAGTGAATCTAACTAATGTATTTTTATTGATTTTTTTTTATTCTTTCAGGAACATCATGAACAACAAGGTGTTCTACCAACACCCCAATCTGATGAGAGCTCTTGGTATGCATGAGACTGTCATGGAAGTCATGGTCAATGTGTTGGGCGGAGGAGGAGACTCAAAGGTAACTTCTTTCTGTTTGTCTAATATCATTGTTGGAGTGCATGCCTCGCAGCCCCAAGGTAGACAGAATGTCTCTTTTCCCTTTTTCTCTCCAGGAAATTCGATTCCCCCAAATGGTGACCAACTGCTGTCGTTTCCTGTGTTACTTCTGTCGTATCAGCCGACAGAACCAGCGCTCCATGTTTGACCATCTGAGCTACCTTCTACAAAACAGCGGCATTGGCTTGGGTCCGTGTCAGCCCCTTATCACGCTATTCGCTGTACAGTAGGACTGAACGATTTGGGGAAAGATATCACGAATACGATTTTAAAAGGCAATTTAAGAAAATAAATTAAAAACAATTAGCTAAATTTACAGTGTAACAGATAAAAAATGTCATGGAGCATTATAACATGAGACACAAACTGCTCTATATTCTTATGCAAGGATGAGAACATAGACATGAATTGCCGGCAATACGTTTTTTTCTTTTAATAAGCATGGACATTGAACATTCAAACACAGAACATTTAAAGTTAGAATAATACTAAAACAATTCCAATAAAATACTATGAGTACTTTCCTGTAAAAAGAAATGTCTGGTATGCCTCAGTTCAATAGCAGCATATACATATTGCACCTTCTACTATCATGTTAAACAAAGTAACACGCAATAAATGAAAAATCCACTGAAAATAGGACATTTCTGTATGAGCCTGTGTAGTATTATGCAAAGAACAAACAAATGCAGACTTCTTGTTTTACATTTGCAGGCATGCGTGGGTCCACACCTCTGGATGTAGCTGCAGCATCTTGCATCGACAACAATGAGCTGGCCTTGGCTCTACAAGAGCAGGACCTGGAAATGGTAGCAGAAAAAAAAAACAAGGACAAGGAAAATCACATGAACGGGTACAGTGGACTTGTTAGCTTATAATCTCTCATGGTGTCTCCTCTCACGCGTGGTGATGTAGGTGGTGACATACCTGGCAGGCTGTGGACTGCAGACGTGTCCAATGCTCCTTTCCAAGGGCTACCCTGACATTGGCTGGAACCCCTGCGGAGGAGAGAGATACCTGGATTTCCTCCGCTTTGCTGTCTTTGTTAACGGTCAGCACCCTCCATTTAATGATTACATTTGTGGTTTTGAGTTGTGCGTAAGTGTCATTAACATTTGCTCACCTGCTCACCATAGGGGAGAGTGTGGAGGAGAACGCCAATGTTGTGGTGCGTCTGCTTATCCGTCGGCCTGAGTGCTTTGGCCCTGCCCTGAGAGGAGAGGGTGGGAATGGTCTGCTGGCTGCCATGGAGGAGGCCATCAAGATCTCAGAGGATCCAGCAAGGGATGGACCCACTGTCAAAAAAGACAGACGCTTCATGTAAGTGTTGGCGCCGTAGGTGTGATTTATATTATAATAAAAATACAAACTGTATTTATATTATAATAACAATATTACATCAATAACAAATAACACTTCACAACACATTAGAAAAATGACATAATGGACATGCAGTGTATTGTTTTGTTTGCTTTGAAAGCTATGCTCTGCAAAATCTGTTATTAAGACATGTATTCTTGATTGGCAGGTTTGGTGGGGAAGAACAGCACGAGGAGAACCGTGTACATCTAGGAAATGCCATCATGTCCTTCTACTCGGCCCTCATTGATCTGCTGGGTCGCTGTGCCCCTGAGATGCATGTGAGTAGAATAACTTTTCTCAACATTGATTACTCTTAAGCCTCCGGGCACATTGGTTCAGTATGTTTTGGATACATACATCTCATACATGGCTTACATGTTTCTATAGCTGATCCAAGCAGGCAAAGGTGAAGCTCTAAGAATCAGGGCCATCCTTAGGTCTCTTGTGCCCATAGAGGACCTGGTGGGAGTCATCAGCTTAGCCGTGCAGATTCCTGCCTTCGGCAAAGGTTAGTGACTAAGACGGACTTATGTATGGACACACTTGTGTGACTGTACAGTTAAAATTTTGGCAACACCCTGCATATATGATTTTTTTTCCATCCAAACCACCACAGATGGTCAGGTTATGGAGCCTAAGATGTCAGCCAGTTTTGTCCCGGACCACAAGGCCTCTATGGTGCTGTTCCTTGACAGAGTGTATGGTATTGACAACCAGGACTTCTTGCTTCATGTGCTGGAGGTTGGTTTCCTGCCTGACATGAGAGCTGCAGCCTCTCTGGACACGGTGAGTAGGAAAAGACACAGACGTAAAACAGCAAGAGGAATTCTACTTCTGTCAAATCCAGAAATCTGTCTGTTGATGTGTTACCAGTCACATGTCTCCTAAAGTATTGCACTCAGTACAAATAGTTTTTTTTTGTCTTTCTCTCTGATTATAGGTGGCATTCAGTACAACTGAAATGGCCTTGGCCCTAAACCGCTACCTCTGTTCGGCTGTTCTGCCTCTGCTCACCAAGTGTGCTCCATTGTTTGCTGGGACGGAACACCGGGCCATCATGATAGACTCCATGCTCCACACCATCTATCGCTTGTCCCGCGGTCGAGCCCTCACCAAGGCTCAGAGGGACGTCATTGAGGAGTGCCTCATGTCGCTTTGCAAGTCAGTACTAATCTAAATCTCTGTATTTAGTAACGTGTGAATGATAATTGGGCATCTGAATGATTATAATTTTTTTATTATTTGCAAAATATTTACTCAATTATATAGAAGCCCGAAAGAAACAAGATCCCATTTTAAACTGTTACATTACATTCCTCATAAAGCATTTTTATGACATTGACAGATACCTTCGACCCTCCATGCTGCAGCATCTGCTTCGACGGCTGGTATTTGATGTGCCCATCCTCAACGAATATGCAAAGATGCCCCTCAAGGTTTCCTGCTATTTAATTTATTGTATTTGTTTTATTTAATTTTTTTGTCTCAATCAATGGAATATTGTATGGACTAGACTAGACTATGGACTAGAATAATGTAAAAAGAAACATATACACCCAATCTACCCAATCTGTGTTTAAAGTGCAATCAGTTCAAACACAGAAATGCATGCATTACCAACACGTAGATTACATTAGAGTGATAATTGCATTTGCTAACAGCTGTTAGAAACAGTAATTACCCGTTTACTTGCTAATACATATAATAAAATATGTCTTCCTTTATATTTCTTTCTGTGATTTTCATTGTTTTAGCTGTTGACCAATCACTATGAGCGCTGTTGGAAGTACTACTGCTTGCCTAACGGATGGGCTAATTTCGGGGTGACCTCAGAGGAGGAGCTACATCTTACTCGTAAACTCTTTTGGGGAATCTTTGAATCTTTGGCGCACAAGGTATGAGAGGAATGTCTCGCTGTTCATTCAGAGTGTATGTACTGTTTGATTACACAGGTTTGAAGCTTATGTCATTATCAACGTGACTTCTCTGATGTCATCCAAACTCTAGAAATATGATTTAGAACTCTTCAAGATCGCCATGCCCTGCCTTTGTGCTATAGCTGGAGCCATCCCGCCAGACTATGTGGATGCCACCTACTCCTCTCACACTGAGAAGAAGGCCTCTGTGGATGCTGAAGGCAACTTTGACCCCAAACCAGTGGAGACCACCAAGTGAGCAGAAAAATACAAGCCAGCACTTAAATAGTTCACAGTGGCCTACTAGAAAAACTAACAAAATACTTGTTTAATGCACAATGATGCTGTGTAAATATAAAAGCAAAACATACAGTACATTTAATTTGAACTTGTTATCTCATTTTTAATTTAAAAACAAAACAGTAACTGTGAAGGTAGTCTGGATCAACATTTCCAGGATGTCCGCCAGATGTCATTAGCCTTCCGCTCTCTCTGTGTTGCCGTTCTCAAACTTTATTAGATTCAGGAAACAACAACCTTCGAGCTAGCAAGCTACAGTTGTGGTCAAAAGTGTACATACACTTGTAGAAAATCACAATGTTATGGCTGTCTTGAGTCTTCAATAAGTTCTACAACTCTTATTTTTCTGTGATAGAGTGATCGGAACACATACATGTTTGTCACAAAAAACAGTCATAAAGTTTGGTTCTTTCATAAATTTATTATGGGTCTGCTGAAAATGTCACCAAATCTGCTGGGTCAAAAATATACATACAGCAACATTAGTATTTGGTTACATGTCCCTTGGCCATTTTCACGGCAACTAGGCGCTTTTGGTAGCCATCCACAAGGTCCTGGCAAGCTTCAGGTCGAATGTTTGACCACTCTTCTTGACAGAATTGGTGCAGTTCAGCTAAATTTGATGGTTTTCTTGCATGAACCTGTTTCTTTAGCACTGTCCACATGTTCTCAATGGGGTTTAAGTCAGGACTTTGGGAAGGCCATTCTAAAACCTTAATTCTAGCCTGGTTTAGCCATTCCTTTACCACTTTTGATGTGTGTTTTGGGTCATTGTCTTGTTGGAACACCCAACTGCGCCCAAGACCCAACCTTCGGGCTGATGGTTTTAAGTTTTCCTGCAGAATTTGGAGGTAATCCTCCTTCTTCATTATCCCATTTACTTTCTGCAAAGAACCAGTTCCACTGGCAGCAAAACATCCCCAGAGCATAATACTACCACCACCATGCTTGACAGTAGGCATGGTGTTCCTGGGATTAAAGGCCTCACCTTTCTCCTCCAAACATATTGCTGGGTGCTGTGGCCAAACAGCTCAATTTTTGTTTCGTCTGACCAGAGAACTTTCCTCCAGAAGGTTTTATCTTTGTCCATGTGATCAGCAGCAAACTTCAGCCGAGTCTTAAGGTGCCTTTTCTGGAGCAAGGGCTTCTTTCTGCACGGCAGCCTCTCAGTCCATGGCGATGTAAAACACGCTTGACTGTGGAGACTGACACCTGTGTTCCATCAGCTTCCAAATCCTTGCAGACCTGCTTCTTGGTGATTCTTGGTTGACTCTTGACCATCCTGACCAATCTCCTCTCGGCAGCATGTGATAGCTTGCGTTTTCTTCCTGATCGTGGCAGTGACACAACTGTTCCATGCACTTTATACTTGCGTATAAGTGTCTGCACAGTTGCTCTTGGGACCTGTAGCTGCTTTGAAATGGCTCCAAGTGACTTCCTGACTTGTTCAAGTCAATAATTCGCTTTTTCAGATCCACACTGAGTTCCTTTGACTTTCCCATTGTAGCTTTTGTAGCTGAGTCTAATCACTGGGTCAAATGAGCCCTATTTAAATGGGCTCATGAGAAGTCAACAGCTGTAGTCAATCAGAATCACTTAGAAGAAGTGAAGAGGCCATGACATGAAGCTAATTTGATTGACACAACTCGCTACATCACCAAAATTGACATATTTTGTTGCTGTATGTATATTTTTGACCCAGCAGATTTGGTGACATTTTCAGCAGACCCATAATAAATTTATGAAAGAACCAAACTTTATGACTGTTTTTTGTGACAAACATGTATGTGTTCCGATCACTCTATCACAGAAAAATAAGAGTTGTAGAACTTATTGAAGACTCAAGACAGCCATAACATTGTGATTTTCTACAAGTGTATGTACACTTTTGACCACAACTGTACATGCTGAAAACGGATGAAAACAATTGTTTTAATTTTCGGGCAACAAGACAGATCGTGCAATAAGACAGGCCTGGTTGGTTCTTTTAGAGAATGATTGATTTACAAAGAATTATGTTTACAGCATTTACTATCTAACTGGGACTTTTTGAAATTGATTCGTGAATTGCTATGGACAAAATACACACAATACACAGGTAAGAGTAAATTACGTTTAACCATGTCTCCAGCTACTTTAAATAGCTCACCTTACTGTGTTGTGTCAACAGTTAACTTCATTTAATATATAATGTGGGGGTTTTCTTGTGGAGATGCAAATGTTCCACCAAAATCTCCTTCCCAAGACTATTTTGCCGAGGCACTGTCACTGCGTCTGGAGCTTAGCGCCGCCCAAGATGATTGTGATTGGTTTAAAGAAATGCAAACAACCAAGACTGTTTTTTATCTCTTGGAATGTATGTCTCCAAAACGCTGTGGAGATACGTCTGGCAATGCGAGACTAGAATGAAGGTGACGTGAGGTGACACGTCCGAAGCACTAACAGGGAACTGCAATATCATTTCTAAGCGTAATTTGCAGGTTACTACAACTTAAATTAATAGTGGATGGTATTCATAACCTTATACTAAATATGAGCTCACTTATTCACAGCACAATCATACCAGAGAGGCTGGATGCCTTCATGAACAAGTATGCAGAGCACACTCATGACAAATGGGCCTTTGAAAAGGTCAGTAATGAAAAATGTAAATCATCAAATATAAATATAGTCCTTATTTCTTATTTGAAAGCATAAGTACCTTTTGTATTTTTTTATAGATTCAGAACAACTGGACCTACGGAGAGGTGTTGGATGAAAATGCAAAGACTCACCCCATGCTCCGGCCATACAAAACATTCTCTGAAAAGGTAATAATTCTGTCTAGTCTAAATCCTGATAATCTGCACACAAGTACCAATCTTTAAATAAGCTTAATTATTGGCCCAAATTTGATTTCAGATCTGAATAAACCTAAGAACTTATCATCTCTAATACCATGTGTTTTAAGATCTTCAGACATTCTAAATAGGCTTCCTCTTCTCTCTGTTTCTCAGGACAAGGAGATTTATCGTTGGCCCATCAAAGAATCCATCAAAGCCATGTTGGCCTGGGAGTGGACCTTGGATAAAGCTAGGGACGGGGAGGTGGAAGTCGACAAGAAGACGGCTACTCGCAAGATCTCCCAAACTGCTCAGGTAACAGAGAAAGGAGTGAAAAAAACAATATTAAAAAAAGTATTAGGACACAAAAGAAATTATGGATTTCTTACTGGTCAAGACTCTATTATTATCAAACCTAATAATATTATTTATTATGGGAATAATATGGGAATAATGTGATAATATCAAACTCAGCTGTCCTTCCAGGACTAAAAAGAGGGTGAAAATAAACAGGCCTACTTTTTGTGACCCATTGATATCATTATTCATAAAGATTCTACACTTAAGTGTACTTAAATTGATGAAGAAATTGTGAAATTAAAGCAGTTATTGTTTTCTGGAATCTTCTAGAGGTCCGTAAACCTCACATGGAGAACCACTCCTTTGTATGTGTTTTCTGTTTGCAGGCCACTTATGATCCAAGTCACGGCTACAACCCTCAGCCAATAGATATCACAGGAATGGCCCTGTCCAGAGAGCTGCAGGTATGTATCTCTCCCTCACAGCACTGACAGGCCTCATATTTTGCTTAGACATTTATCATCCTGATGATTTCATTTCGTTACCCTCACCGTGCAGTCCATGGCTGAGCAGCTGGCTGAGAACTATCACAACACCTGGGGCAGGAAGAAGAAGCTGGAGCTACAATCCAAAGGTAAGATGGGTTTTCTACTACACATTCACATCTGAGATGTTTCTTTTAAGTGGCGGTTGCTAGTTTGCAGTCTGAGTCCAAAAATGAATTTTGTTAGGCGGTGGAACCCATCCTTTGCTTGTGCCTTATGACACCCTGACGGCTAAGGAGAAGGCCAGGGACAGGGAGAAGGCCCAGGACCTGCTCAAGTTCCTCCAGCTTAATGGATATGCTGTGACAAGGTATGCAGGATGTTTTTACCTTTTAATTTAAGATTAGCGTTTCCTCTGATACTTGTATTTGGATTATTTCTGTTATGCAGCTACATTTTGGCTTTATGACTTTGAAAAAAAAAAATCATCATGTTTTTTTTGTTGCTATATATTACAATAGTACTGAAGCCCTGAAAGGCACTGTGAAATTTTTTTCTTTCTGGCATTCAAAAAAACATTTGCTGATTTCAGGCACGCAAATAATAATCCAATAATAATAATGGGTGGATTCATTTATTTTGGTTTATAGACCCTGAAACAGGGTGGAACATGTTGAGCTAAATTGAAAATGGTGCATTTATGTGCATTTTTCTGTTTATGTGATACAGAAGACCTCAATCTATGATTTAAGACCTTTGTTATACATATTGCACGCATTTAAAGAAAATATGAGGAAGTTATTCATGGGGACAGAAATGTTCCTGCATTATAAGAATGGCCCAGTTCTGTCAGTTTCTCTCTTGTTTCATGTTATTTTGACTCCCTCTTCTCTCCATCCCCAGGGGACTGAAGGACATGGAGCAGGACATTTCCTCCATTGAGAAGCGTTTTGCTTACGGCTTTCTCCAGAAGCTTCTTAAATGGATGGACATCGCCCAGGAGTTCATCGCTCATCTTGGTACTGTGTGCTTTGAGGGACTTCTCATAGGCGTACCACTTTATTGCGTACCGCTTACTCCAACATGAACATTTTGACTTAGAGCTGACTTGTATTTATTTACCCTTCAACAGAGGCTGTAGTAAGCAGTGGTAGAGTGGAGAAATCACCACATGAACAAGAGATCAAATTCTTCGCCAAGGTGAGCTGTTCGACGCTGTATTGAACTCTCATTTTGCTTGTCTGCCTCTACAGGAAAGTCAGAGGTCATGAATAGTAACAGAACATCACTTTGTGACCTCTCTTGTCTGGGAATTTGCTATATAAATAAAGTTTACTTACTTACTTACTTTGTAGGGATTCCGTCTTGGTGAAATACACTTACTGTATTTGATTATTGCCTATACACCATCCTGCTGCCCTTAGTGAACGAACCATGAGACGTGAGCCTGTTTAATGGCATGATAGTGTGTTCCTTAGGAAGTTTTTATTTTTTGTAATGTACATCTAATGTTGTGAGTTTTTTGTTTTTGTTTTTTTTAAATAGATTCTCTTGCCACTGGTAAATCAGTACTTCAAGAATCACTGCCTTTACTTCCTCTCCACTCCTGCTAAAGTCTTGGGTAGTGGAGGGCATTCCTCCAACAAGGAGAAGGAGATGATTGCAAGGTATGTGCAGTGAAAGCTTAGAAAACGTTATTCAAAGACTGGTTTGTTTTCTGAATTATGTGACTTGAACTCTTTTCCACCTACCTTTCCTTTTGTGCAGTACTTTGGTGTGACCATGTTGGTCCTCTCCTTCTTCCATGTCTCTTTCTCTCCTTCTGTACAATATCCAGTCAATTTCCTTGACCTCCCTTTTGCTTTCTGTGTCACTTCAAACATCTTGCCCTCTTTCCCCTTACTGTTCTCCCTCCCTCTCCCTTTTCTCTTTTCTCCTCCTACCTCAGTATCTTTTGTAAGTTGGCTGCTTTGGTGAGGCACAGAGTAGCTCTTTTTGGTAAGGAATCTGAATGGTGGCATTTTGCCCTGTCACCCTCTGTCGCTTTTGTTTGTGTTTGCATGTCTAATTTCTTTTTCTCCAGATCTTTTTGCTTCCTCTTCCTTCATACCTTCCCATTTATGCACTTATCAGCATTGTATCACATATTTTATCCTCCCACACTGTCGTTCTCTCTTTTCTTCTTACTGGATCTCCTTATCTAATGCTTCTCTGTCTGGAGCTAAACCTCTGCTTGGCTTGTCTTTTCTGCAACCTGGGGCCAGATGCATGAAACTCTGTGTACACACACAAAGCTGTATATGCTCACAGAAGACAGAAATATGCATAATATGCATCATTGTGGAACTAGGAACATGTCCATGTGCGCACACCCACGGTTAGCCATAAATAGAGGTAGAAACACCCTTAAACATTTGTTTGCATATTGATAGCTGTGCCCTTCCACCACCCACACACACTAGACGCGTCAATGAGAAGAACAACAAAGAAGAAGTGCAATTTACCCGACTGTGACACAACCGCAAGTTTCTCCCAACAGCACCAGAACAGCTGTTACGCACGGCTCTGGCTATTTATTGCGCCAGTACTATTCATTTTTCACATTTATATGCAAACTATCATCGTGGGTATATCTCAGTCATCATCATTAAACATCAGAAACATCAGAGGTGATCAATGATTAATTTATAGAGCTCATATTGAAACAGAAGTGCTTCACAATCCATCACTCATAAATACTTTAAAGTAACACTATGCAACTTTTCCTTCTTCGATCCTCCTACAGGTTGACTCATTGGAACTACGTACATATTGCGCTATCGGCGCCCCTGCTCCCCTAAAGGTTGTCTCTCTGGAACTATAGCTGCGCGAGCTGTAGTTCCAATAAGACAACCTGCATGGGGACTGAAGAGGGAAAAGTTGCATAGTGTTGCTTTAACAAATGTGCCTAAGATTGACATTTTACAGAACACTGTGTAGACATCACAAATAACCCAATCAGTCAAATTGGAAAATAACCTAAACAAATCTTACATAATCTTATTTTTCAAGTCAACCTTATAGTATCATATAAACAGGCACTCACAGCGATCCTCACACATACATGTGTGAGGCTGTGAGTCCATCTGTAGATGATTGAATGAACCTACACAAAGGCAAGGGTTGCCTAAAAGAGTTTATTTAAACACTTTTGTCATCTCACTGTGTGAAGTATGAGTGAATTGTGCATATTCATACGCTTTCTTTTATAAATACCAATGTGTGTTTGGGAAATGTTGTTAGCATTGTTTTTGTGCATCCACATCGTTTATACATGTGGCCCCAGGTGTTTGTAAAGTTGTATTTTGTGCTTTTGAAGCCTACAATCAGAGTGGCACTCATAACACAGTGATTTGAGCATGAATGTCTCCAGTCGGGTCAGGTAGGACAGCATTGTACTGCAGCTCCATGAATTGCTCTCAGTCTCTCTCCTCCCCCTTCATCACCATGTGTCTGTAATAGTTAGTCATTAGTATGTAACCAGTGGTTACTAGACACTGAAACATTTCACACTGAGCCTTCAGCTCAGCTAACCAGTAAGACATGGTACAGTACAGTACATGATAGTCAAGTGCACCTCTGTAACTGATCTACCACTGCAGTCAAACTGCAAAGCTTTTAACTATAGCACAGTGTAGCAATATATGGTATAACTGTTCCATAATTACGTGAATATTTTATCCTGGGATGATGAATAAAATTAATGGTTTCAATCTAATTTTGAGTTTGATCAATGTTTTCTGTTTTTAATCTAGTACTTTTTAGATTAACGCCTCATTTCTGAATATATCTGGCTTTTATAATAAATTGGGCTCTTATAGGAAGTGGATTTGTATAGTAGGACAGCTCTGAGAACACATCTTTGCTGTGCTGTTTTCAGGAACAGATGCAAGTGCAGTGGTGAACTGTCTGCACATCCTCTCACGATCACTAGATGCCAGGTAATTCTCAATCTATTCATATCACATCTCCAGCACAACCCCAGGCAAAAAGGTAATAGAAACAATCTATCTGAAATGTCTCTTTTTTGAATTTTCTTTTATGTCCTTTTTTTCAAGAACCGTTATGAAGTCAGGCCCTGAGATTGTTAAGGCAGTCCTGCGGCAGTTCTTTGAGAGTGCTGCGGATGACATTGAGAAGATGGTTGAGAATCTGAAACTGGGCAAAGTGTCCAGTCGAAACCAGGTCCACGACCGCACCATGCTGCGTTGTTTTAATATGTTAATCTTCACTGTGAGCTGATTTCTGTATTTTGTGTTATGCGTGTGTGCGTTGATGTAGGTCAAGGGTGTGTCCCAGAACATCAACTACACCACCAATGCCTTGATGCCAGTCCTCACTTCATTGTTTGACCACATTGCCCAGCACCAATTTGGAGATGACGTCATGTGTGAGTGAAGTGCTTCTCTCTGAATTAGTGGTTCATCCCCTACCCTTTATGGCTCTTGACTCATTGACACCAAGGACTGACTCAAAGCTAATGCAATGCCTGTGTTCTCTACACCCTCAGTGGACGATTTGCAAATATCCTGCTATCGTTTAATGTGCAGTATCTACTCTTTGGGCACAGTGAAGACTCCACATGTCGAGAAGTGAGTAGAGACATCTGGCTCAATCTAACGTTTCCTTCAACAATTGCATTTATATGGGACTTGATTATCAAGTCAAGTTGATTTAATGTATGTAGTCCAAAATTAGAGGTTTGTACAACATACAACTAGACTGCTATCTTTAGACCCTTGGATAGGAGAAACTGAATAAAGGCCTTTATCAGGAAACAAAAAGTGAATGCATGTTTTCAGAGATTGATTATGCATTTTAAATTGTGACATTTCAAGATTTTGTGGTATTTTTCTTCTGTACAGACAACGACCAGCTCTTGGCGAGTGCTTGGCCCACTTAGCAGCTGCTATGCCAGTGGCCTTCCTTGAGCCAGCACTGAATGAGTTCAACATGTTTTCTGTTTACACCACCAAGACTCCCAGAGAGAGAACCAGTGGGTGTTCTTTACATTCATCAAGTTATTAGAATTAGTTAATAACCAATTGTTTCTTTACCTTTTATTTCATCTGTCTACTCTCTCCCTCCTCAGTTCTGGGTCTTCCCAACAATGTAGAAGAGCTGTGCCCTGACATCCCAGAGCTGGACATCCTGATGAAGGAGATTCATGACCTGGCTGAGTCTGGGGCTCGCTACACAGAAATGCCCCATGTGATTGAGATCACCCTGCCCATGTTGTGTAACTACCTCCCACGCTGGTGGGAGAGGGGCCCAGACAATTTCCCCGAGCAGGAGGGCCAGCTCTGCACCGCTGTCACCTCGGAGCAGCTTAACAAGCTGCTGGGCAGCATCATGAAGATTGTGGTTAACAACCTGGGTATAGATGAGGCCTCCTGGATGAAGAGATTGGCAGGTAAGTGAGATAAGTTTCACAATAGGCCGGAAGGTTTTCAGGTGATGTAAGACATTTTCTGGCCACCAACGTGAAGGACTGTTCTCCAGTGGACCTCTCTAAAGTTGCCTGACAAGCAACAACCATGGCTGGTACAATTGGTGTAACTAAAAAAAGTGAGAGGCCACTTCAGTTTTCATAGCTAATCCCATTTTATTTTTCAAAATAAGAGTCCTTATGATAATTTTATTACATTGATTTGGAATCCTAAAAGTTGTCATGTTGGATTTGCAAACTACTTAAATATGCTTTATAGTGATTTTTGCTTTTCAAGAAGTGCATGTATTGTAGAGTTTTGACAACTACGTTTTTTCACATTTTGTACAGCTCAATATTTTGAGAATACAATGCTGACTCTTACTCATGCTGTTGACTGCTGATTCCTGTGTACCCTTTGTCCAGTGTTTGCCCAGCCCATTGTCAGTAGGGCTAAACCAGAGATGCTAAAATCCCACTTCATCCCCACCATGGAAAAGCTAAAGAAGCGCTCAGGAAAGGTGGTGGCCGAGGAGGAACAACTGCGCATGGAGGGTAAAGGGGAGCTGGACAGTGAAGATGGGACCATCAAAGATGAGTTTGCTGTGCTGTGTCGGGACCTGTATGCTCTCTACCCCTTGCTCATCCGCTATGTGGACAATAACAGGTAACTTAACTTGATAAATGTGTAGAACACTTTACTGCTGTTGCATTATTGCTGAATATTGTTTGTAGTCCGGCTAAAAAATTTAGTTGACACTATTCTCCTGAGTGACTTACAATAAATGACCATTGTTATTCTTTAAGAAGACTTTGATGGAAACACTATTAACGTATTTAATGTGGAGACTTAACCATATCTTTGACTGTAAAAGATGTATCCGTGTCCAGTGCTTCACCAGCACGGTCAGTTTGTATTGTATCTTGTGGCAAAGCTTCATACTTCATGAAATTTAAGTTACAGCTAGAAAAATAGAAAACCGGAAAATAATATTGCTCTACTGAGTAGGCTACTTTGATTTAAGTGATAATCAAGAGTTAATCCATTGCCATCTTTGTCTGTAGGGCAAGGTGGTTGACCTGTCCAGACCCAGATGCAGAGGAACTTTTCAGGATGGTGGGAGAGGTCTTCATTTTCTGGTCCAAATCCCACGTCAGTCTTTGTTTAATGTTTTCTTTCTTTTTTTTCCAATTATGTGATTTTTGTCTTTCCCTTGTAATGTAATGTTTTTCTTGTGTTATTTATTACAGAACTTTAAGAGAGAGGAGCAGAACTTTGTGGTTATGAATGAGATCAACAACATGTCTTTCCTAACTGCTGACAGTAAAAGCAAGATGACCAAGGTGAGAGTGGACAAGCATACAAATGGCCAAGAAAAACATTACCGGTTATTTAGTTAGATGTAATACTCATTTACTTCATATCTTGAGCTGTAACACATTATGGAACTAAACTCAAAAAATGAAACTTCCACTAACAACACCCAGTCCAAGCAGGAAGATTTCAAATTTAATCCCTTTAGATCTATTCTCAGCTGTTATTTCCTCACTTTCCTTTAAGTTGATAAGGATAAGAACAGGCAGGTAAAAACTAATCATTTTCTAGAAATGTTAGAGGAATAGGCTATTACGTAATTAATAACATCCTTTGCCAGGACAATGTAAGTGACAGTACATAGTGTTTAGACAGTAGTCGGTGTGTCGCTAACTGTGTTTTCTCTTTATATCCTGTGTCGGGGTTGGACGCTGGGCCACTAGGCCGGAGATGGAGAGGTTAGACTGTGTTTGTGCACGAGCGCTGTGCTGATCGCATGGTACCCTGAGTTTTGGGAGGCATTTCATCAAGCTCTCCCATGGACTACCACCCTTTTTACACACAGACCCCAATATTCACACACATACATACACACAAACAGCGTTATAAACGCATAGTCACCACAATAAATAGACAGTTAGTCATAGCAATGTAACAGTAATGCATATCTATGGGTGAAATGATACTGTATAATGTAGATGTAGTTGAAACGGCTTATATTATGAATGGTTTCTTTGAACAGGACATATTTTTGATTGTATTTAAGTAATATTGAGTGTGAATGTGTGCGCGTAAGCGATGTGCGTCCATGTTTTTATGTGTGTTTGTATATGTGTGAGTAGGGGTCTGGAGCGGCTTGATGAAAGCTCTGTGCTGTAGATCGTAGTGGCCTAAGAGGTTTCATGGCGCTCGGTTGAGCAGTTGTGTACAGTATGTAATTTGAAGTGTGCACTCCTGAAGCCGAGCACCATCATCCTACTTTTCATTGATTAATAAACAGTTTGCCTTTAGATCGTCCCTATTGGATACAGTTGTGGAGCCCATGCTACTATGCCATCTGTGATGTTTAAATGTTATTGACGCTTTGATTTCTTTCAGCTTTTGTGGAAAAGATTCCAGCGCTGGGGGACTCTTCTCTTTTCAATTCTATCATCGGCTTTGTCTTCACTATCTCTTGTCACCAAAAAAACCACACCATCCTTTACTGTCACTGTTAGAATAGCCTGGTCCAGCAGCATATCTCGGGGGAAGCTCACTTGACACCACCAGTCATCACATTTACTAACTGGACTCGTCCCTCCATGTCTAATTCATGACATCATTAAATTGTTAAATCATCAAGTATATCATCAATGATATAATCACTGTTTGATGTTTTTCATGGTTGTTGTTAGGGAAATACAAAAACCTCCTCTCCTTGGCTATCAGATGGGCATTACCGTGGTAAGCTTCTGTTACCTGATCATCACAACGCCTCTCTCTGCCCAAAGAGCAGTGTTTAGCCACATACACACATTGCACTGAGGGCAGAGAGGTTGCTGTGAGGCCAGACAACAGTCAGTAATGAGCATTTGGCAGCCTCAGGACAAGAGTGTGTGAGAAGAGCTCCAGGGCGATGGAGCTGACCCCATAGACTTGTGCTGTTCTGTGTGCTGTCCAATAGACAGGATGTGCCCTGTCTGGCCACTGCTCTACTAACAGTGAGGCTGCATTGTAACAGTGAGGCTGCATTGTAACAACTGTTGCTGATGCAGCAGTGCAGCACCTGCAATCCCACCAGAAGTTGATATTTACAAGCACATGTAGTTGTTGATGTGTCTGATTTCAGCTGATGAATAATTATTTTCACGTAGTTGTTGATTCACTTTATCAGCATGTTCTGATATTGCGTAAAATGTGACTTGGTTCTTGCCATCTCATTGTATCCATTTCATGGTATGTTTTGTGATAGAGATAGTCTTTATTACTTTTTTGTTAAATATTATCAAAAGCCTCTGATAAAAAATGTTTTCTGAAAAGGAAATATTTGATGTTTTAGGCACTTGGGCTCTTGAATTCAACAGTGAAGGGCTTGGTCTGATCTTTTCTTTCTTTCTCTAGTCTGGAGGCTCAGAGCAGGAACGTACCAAGAAGAAGCGGCGGGGGGATCGCTACTCTGTGCAGACTTCCCTTATTGTTGCAGCATTAAAGAAGATGCTTCCTATCGGCCTAAATATGTGCTCTCCTGCAGACCAGGAGCTCATCAATCTTGCCAAGATCAGATACTCACTGGTACTTTGATATGTTTGAAGCTGCTGACTTGCTGACTGTATTTTGTCCCAACATGGAAAAAACTGAAATAAATCTTCCATTTATAGATTGTTTTTTTAATCAAGTGCTTTAGATTTATATATATTCATGTCCGTGTCAGTTTTTTTTTTAAATACTTTTGAATAATATAATTTTCTTGAGTGAATAAATAATGAATGTCCTCTGAATCTTGGTCTCTTCCCTTGTAGAAAGATACAGATGAAGAGGTGAGGGAGTTTTTACACAACAATCTGCATCTGCAAGGCAAGGTGAGCAGACCGTTTTCTTAACATTTCTAGGCAGAAAATAAAACTACAAATTCCCTTATAAATATCTTAACACACATATTTGGCCTTTGGTTTCAGGTGGAGGACCCAGCTATGCGCTGGCAAATGTCTCTCTATAAGGAGATGTCAGGAAAGGCGGAAGATGCTGAAGACCCTGAGAAGGTGGTAAAAAGGGTGCAAGAGGTGTCTGCTGTCCTTTACCACATTGAGGTGGTGAGTAAAGACACGCTCAAGTGCTCTGCAAGCAAGCACACATGACTGTATACAGGTGTCAGCATTATTTGGTTGCTAGTGTGGTGGAAATCCTAATACATAGGGTGAGATCTAAATAAGGCTTCACTCAACAAAGTATTTATTCTTTGTGCAAAGAAGGTTCAGTTCATCATGGGAGTTGTGAGAGAATGAACAAAGAGTCTTAGAGAATCACTAATAATAACCCAGAGGAGGGGCTGAATAAACAGCCATGATCGGCCCCTCCAAGTCTGAGAATGCATGGGAGGTAGAAAATGCCAATTAAAATCAGTTTCTAGACCTGGCTTATCAGAAAAACGTAAAACTTGGACTGGCAGGGCCCACACATCATGGCATGAGAAACACTTGCAGAAACTGTGAAGGGTTCAAGCAGCTAAAAACTAAAAACAAACCGGTTAGTCATCAGATATGTTAATAATTGGATGTTATTTTCCATTTCACTAGTCGCAGCCTAGTTGTTAGAAAAAATGTTGACACACTCTCCGGAAGGATTTGTTTATTGTACATTTTTACTTGCTTCAGACGGAGCATCCCTACAAGTCAAAGAAAATGGTGTGGCACAAGCTGCTGTCTAAACAGCGTCGCAGGGCTGTGGTGGCCTGTTTCAGGATGACGCCCCTGTACAACATCCCCGCGTAATGATTCCCTTCCTAATCTATGATAAAAAAAATAATAATCTGAAGGCTTAACATAAGCCATTACAACCCTCTTAAATGGCCTCTCCTCTCACAGGCACAGGGCAACAAACATGTTCTTGGATGCCTACAAACGCAACTGGTTAGAGACTGAGGGTTACTCATTTGAGGACAAGATGATTGACGACTTATCAGTAAGTCATCCCCCCGGTTACTATTGGCATTAATGGCATGTTGTCTTTATTGTTTACTAATGTTTTTCTTACGATTCATTTTATCTCCAATCCGTAGAAAGCCCTAGAGGAAGAGGAGGACGAGGAAGAGGAGACCGAGACAAAGCCTGACCCCCTTCATCAGCTAATTCTTCATTTCAGCCGCACAGCTCTCACAGAAAAGACGTAAGAGCATCTTTGACAACTCAACTTTGTGAACTGTTCCCCAGTGAGACTGATTCTTGTTTTCTGTTTTCTCATTGCAGTAAACTTGACGTTGACCATCTTTATATGTCTTATGCTGATATTATGGCAAAGGTAAGACAGTCAGTGAGCAGCATCTTAAAATTTGAGCCATTAGCACCACATCATGAGATGTAAAAAGTGTGTTTTGCATGTACAATAAATGATAGAAATACTATAATAACACATGACCTGAACAGCACAGCAGAAAGTATGGTGTTTGAAAATGGGGGGTGGCTGGTGGTATACAGTACTTTTACCTTCAAAACCAACTATTTGGGTTGATTGAACTAAAACTTTGCCAAAAAGTTTGTTTTACAGAAGTTACCCAACATCAACCCTGAAGCTACTTTATATTGGTTTACTTGCATGAGACACTACCCTGGAAATCCAGAGATCTTGCAAGAGCACAATTTGAATTTGCTCAGCGAGTTACTCTGGCATGGAGTAATACTGCTCATTAACTATACCCTTGTAGCCGAGCTGCACCAATCACATCAGTGTATCTGATATAGGCGGGGCCAGAGGCAAGCTAAACAGATGACAACAGTTTAATCTACCTGGTAGTTAAGCATATGGGGCTCTGGATACATTACCCTGTGTGTTGTTGTAATTGGTTGTAGTGTTATCCAATTGCGTGCAGTGAGATTTTCAAAAGTATGCTTCCCTTCATTACGACTTTCATTACTCGATGCCAGACCCTTAATTTTTTGGATTTGGATGTGGATTTCCAAGCTAACGAGACACTACAATAAAACATGAAAATGGCAACTGCAATTTAAGAAGTTGTCACCTCCACCTTTTTTGAGAAAAATCTATGTAAATTGTAGGTATAACATATGAATTTGTTATGTGACAAAATGTGCCATCTGGAGTTAGATTGCTAAATCTGATGCAATCTAGCACTCAGTCCTTAACTTGCTTTCATCTCCCTCCAGAGCTGCCACATTGGTGAGGATGACGAAGGGGGAGAACAGGAGGGGGATGAGCCATCCTTTGAGGTGCGACAGACAGAGATGGTATGGGGGGACCAGGGGATGGGAGACAGGGGAGACAGCGGAGAAGCAACTCCCCAGGCAGTGACCACACCACATCACACTCGGCACACCCCCCACCACAACATTTTTCTCTTTCTCTTCCTGTCTTTTTACCCGTTCACTCACACTACTTGTCTATTTCCTGCTATGGTGGACTGACCTGTGCATGCCTTTGCTGGACTCTGCCCACCAGTTCGATCAATGTTGTGGACTGAATTTGTTTTTCTTTTCTAAATTGCATGACTTGAGTGCAGAGAGACGGTGCAGCAAGACAACAAAATGAAACCTACATGTAGATCTTTGCTAGGTGTTTAATTTCAGAATCACAATTTCCAAGCCTGAAGTGCTTCTGAATTTTTAGGGTTTAATTAACTAAGTCTGCTGTGAATTGCTGCATCAGAGTATGGTTTGGCATATAGAATCTACTACATACTTGCTTAAAATACGTTCAGCAGCAGTTATATTTTGTATACCACATGCTTGAAACAATGAATTGCAAAAGAAAGTGCCAGTTCTGTAATCCTGACCTTTAAGCATATGTTATACGAAAATGTCAGACATTTATTTTAAAAATGTTGAAATTCAACGCCTCCTGGCAAATCAATCTCTTGACCTTTATTATTTTTTATACAAGTTATTCAAACTAAAATACACCTTCATGTATGTGGTTAACAGATCTAGTAAGATTCAAACAAGCAGTGCCACTATCAGTTTACCAGCACAAAAAGCTAGTGCAATGTCACAGTTAATATGGACACATGTGCTCTGCAGCACCTACAAAACCAAACCCTCAATTAATCAACCCCTTAGTATGATTTGTAATTTGAAAACCCAGGCTTGGACACTGTGATGTTGTAGGTATAAAACCCCATGGCTTTTCCTGGAAGACAGCATTACACCCATTTGCACTGTGAATTTCTTAGTGTACTTCCCTGTGTAACCACTTCAATGAGTTCAGTGTTTATTCTTGGTACATATGCTCAGAAATGTGATGCTGTAGTCCAAGACTTGAATTAAGCAGCTATCTGATAACTGTTATCAAGTCAAGTCATGCAGCAGGTTTCCTAACAGTAGAACCAGTTCTCTTGAGCTAATCTTGTGTGTATGTGGTCAGTCTCTTCCAGGATTGCACCACCCTTTCCCGACTTACACCCTCCTGTACTCACCTGCTAATTGGGCTGTGTTCACCCATATGGACTCACCTGATAACTCGCTATTTAACAACTGACAAGTAACTGATTTTGTTCTGTCTTTACCTTGAATTGGACAATGCTAACAAGTCTCCCTCTCTGTACTCACCAAGGACTACAGTAAAAGCCTGCACAGTCAGCCGTACATGCACTTTCCCAAACCCAAGCACACAATCGTGCAATCATACACTGACACACATCCAGACACACTCACACCCTTCACACTCATCACAAAGACACATTTGCTGGGAAGATGAGCAGAACCTCTATAAGTAGAGAAAAGTTGCTCCACATCACAGTCAGGCTTACGAGGAGGGGGCGGAGGGAAGAGGGAGGGTAGCTTCAGTTGTGGGTGCATTGGGTGGGGCTTTACGCATGGTGTGCAGTGGGTGGGTCAAATTTAATCTCTTTTGACAAGAGGATGGTTGTTCAGAGCAGCTTTACTGTATGATTTGTAACAAAGTAATTTAGTATAGGAGGATAGTGCCGTACAGTGTGCATAGCAGTAAAGTAGAGTGCTGTATTATGTAGCAGCAGTATAAAAAGTATAACACTGTACAGTGTAATATTGTACGGTTCTGTACAAGTGTTATAAAAATGGCAAAACACATATTATATTATGGACACCTATGGTATGTGTCTATATATATTAACTATAAACAATATCTGCAAATACATTTAAACAATACATATGACAAGTAAAAAATACCATTTATTTAGTTTAAATGGTTGTTGTAAGGGGGCATATGATGGAAAAACTCTTTTTTTCAGTGCTTGACGACACACATTTGGGTATCTGAAGTGCCTACCAACCCACAAACTGTGAAAAAATACAACCCAGTCAGTTTTTGTGGGCCAATTAGACCAGAAAACATGTGACTTAACAAGACAATGTGTGGCTCCCCTTCCCATTTCACATATAGGCTGATTAGAATATACCGCCCTCCTCCATTGGCAAAGATGTGCCATATTTTTCTTTTAAGCCAATCAGATTGACTGCATAAAATACAGACATTGTTTCAGGACTTCCTCCATAGGTTTCTGAAGAGACAAAATTAGTAGGTAGCTCCCGGTGGCTCCGGCTGTCGTCATATTGGCAGTGCCTGACTTCCTCAGCCTAATCCACATATATGGGCACTGCTGTGGAGCATGGTGGAGCTAAGGCAGGCCGACTGCAGCCTACAGTCTATCCTAGCCTCCTATCATGGCAGCCACCAGTCACTCAAAGCTGCACACCCTTAATTATGCATAACTTTAAGCTTAAATGTATATTTTAAATGGGTGAATTATAAAAATGTTTCAGCACTGGAGGTTGCTGCTTGGCCATTCTGAGCAGACAGGGTTTTTGAGGATGGGGGCCTAAAGCTACAGAGGCTGAATACAGTTATATTCAGACAGACATTATGAGATAGGTAATTTGTTTTTTGAAAATGAAAGCATGTAAACATGTTCTTAGGTCTAGGTTTAGATACCCAAAACACAAGTATGACCATGAAAATTAGCATGTCTCCTTTTTTAATTCATATTTGTTTTGCAGTTAGATATCAAATCGAAATTGAAATGAAAAATGTTGCATTAAGGAAATCTAAAAGGACTATCTTACAGTAGGCACTTTACAAGAGTCCACTGCTAAATAACTAAATGATACGCATTACCAATTCAAGTAAATGCGTTTGCTCTCATTTCAGCTCAGGTTTATAGACTTACAGTTAGTTTCCAATGATTAAACAGACAGAAAGGAACCACATAATGCTACTGCTGGTAGCCTTATAATAGGGCTTTGAAATAGATCAACACTGAGTTGGACCTTTGGAAAGGATATGCATGCTGTGTTACTCAGACGACTGCTGTTGCTTCCTCGTAAGTGTGTGAAAAGTCTGGTATGCCCTGGGAAGAAATGTTTGCTGCCATTGAATGTTTGCTGCCTCTGGAAGATGTCAAGAGCTGGTATACCTGTCTCTATCACTAATACACATTGTGTTCCATTGGAAAAGAATGTGTGTATGTGTTCCTGTATCTCTATCTTTGTGAGAATGAATGAGTGAATGAGACATTAATATTGGTGTGAATTAAAATCAGGTAGTTTAAACCTTGGATATCTTGTATGTCGTCATCATCTTTAGCTTCATGAGAAACGTCTTGGTCATAGGACAGAGATATGAGGATGTGTGCGTGTCTGTGTGCGAGTGAGTGCGGGGGGCAGTGCTGTCCTGGTTGGCAGGGTTACAGCTGTGTCCCTCCTGCTCTGCTCCACAGGATAAGGAGATGGAGAAACAGCGGCTTCTGTACCAGCAGTCCCGTCTACACAACCGTGGGGCTGCAGAGATGGTGCTGCAGATGATCAGTGCCTGTAAAGGTAGCTACTCTCTCTCTCTCTTTTACACTCTTTTTGGTCATTATCATTATCTTAGCCACATGATTAACCATCTGAGCTCATTTTCAGCCCAGTCAATTAAATGCAGGGATAGCCATGTGAGATGCATTGCGTTCCCAGGTTTAGTCCAAATCAGATCAATGGTGTTTGAGATACTAAACAAAACATGTCAGTGTTGTATCTCAGCAATTATAAAAAGGCTGAAAAGCAGTGGAGTAAGAATTCCCCCAGGTTTTAAGGTAAATAAATGCTGTAATGTTGTAAAATCGTAGCATAGTGCAATACGATGCACAGTGTTATGAAAGCAAGATCATTAATATTTATTGTGATGGCAGAGAGGATTTATCTCTAATTTGTTTTTTAATTTTAGGGGTACAAATTGTTGCATAGCACCAGTGGTGGAATGAAACAAGTATATTTACTCAAGTACTGTACTTGTATTTTTGACTATTTACATTTTATGCAACTTTATACTTTTACTTCACTATATCTCACAGGAAAATATTGTACTTTTTACTCTACTGCATTTATCTAATTATTTTAGTTATGAGTTACTTTCTGGTTCACAATATTAATACAAAATATAATTAACAAAACATTCTGATGTACAGTGAAGTAGTTAAAATTAGCTCCACCTTTACCAACTTCCGCAATAAAGTGATGCATCAATAATCAAATCATATAATGTATAGCATTCTGAAATGGGCCTATTGTACATAATGAGCACTTTCACTTTTGGTATTTTGCTGCTAATACTCCTGTACTTCTACTCAATTAAATAGACTTTTACTTCTAACAATTTAAAGTACCAATGCTATGCTACACTGTACAAATACTATATACTGTAAGTAAGTAATAAGATCTGAGTACCTCTGCACACCTACTGATGTCTCGTCCTTATTCAGGCGTTCCTGGAGCCATGGTTTCTTCCACGCTTAAACTGGGAATCTCCATCCTCAATGGAGGCAATAGTGATGTACAACAGGTAAAATATCTGATAAGAGTTTTACAAAATGCATTTTAATTAGAAAGTTGGAATAAAGAGCTCAACAAAATGTTCTGTTTTATTCAAAAACTACTTTTGGTTTCTGCCTTCCTGTATGTGTGCAGAGAATGCTGGACTATCTGAAGGATAAAAAGGATGTGGGATTCTTCCTTGGCCTTCAGGCTCTGATGCAGACCTGCAGGTCTGTAACGAATGCAGACACAGACACACTTTAACTTCAAAACATTGCTCTGAGAAGGGCTTATTTGTAAGTAAAAACTTTATTTTGTTACACTGACTAAATATTTGGTCTTTACAGCGTTTTGGACTTGAATGCTTTTGAGAGACAAAACAAGGCTGAGGGACTTGGGATGGTTTCAGAGGAAGGCACTAGTAAGTATGGTCGACAGCTTTTAGCTGAACACACTGTGTAAATGTAGGAGTCTGTATGACAAACACACACTGTCACATACCTGTTCTGTTTCATTGTGCATTGACTCTTGAAAGAATTAGACATGTTTCCAGTTCCAGTGTGTAGTCTATACTTTTGTGCACCTGCTTGTCTGAGTGTGCTTGTGTCTGGATGCCTGGTGGGAGGTATGTTTTCATGTGGTGTTTTTCCATACACTTGTTGCCTTGTCGCAATTCTGTTTGACTCGTGCGTCAGCTCAGCACGACAGCTACCCTTGAAGGTCTGTCTCTAACACGTATTTTTTTTAAAGTAAAGTAGACGTTAAAGATGCCCATGGCATATAGATTTCACTTTGAGGTTTTGAGGTTCACCAGTGGATAGAAATTGCAATAGGTATAAACCGAGCCCTGGGTATCCTGCTCTGCCTTTGAGAAAATGAAAGCTTAGATGGGCTGATCTGGAATCTTGCTCCTTATGAGGTCATAAGGGACAACGTTACCTCCCTTTTCTCTGCTTTGCCAGCCCAGAGAATTTGGTCCACCCATGGCTTTCAAAACGAGCAGAAGTGGCAATTGGTCAAGGCCACACCCCCAGCCTCCACCTTGCCATTTTGTTATTTAAAAGCTTATGTTATGTTAAAAGTCTGCTGCTATTTTGTTATTAAAAGCTTTATTATGAAGCAGCAACATCAGGAATTGTTTTTCAGCAGCAGTAACTAAACACAACTTAGTAAAATAAAGCAGATGTCTGAAAGAACAAACAGGGACGGGATAGAAGATAAATTTCAAACCACAGAGATTCAGTTAGAATCTACAAAAGTGCTGAGCACTAAACAGACACTTCAAAAAACGTCTTGCACGGACACGAATAAAGTCTCACAACACACCCTTGTTTGAGGGGAGAAGGGGTCGTTACGGCTTGACTGTGGTCGCGAGACGTCACTGCAACCGCACTTTGGCGAAACTGCAGATGACACAACTCGGTATTGATAATGGAAATGCAACATCACGGTTTTACTCAGCAAGTTGGCGCGCCAAAAGTGCCAATGGAAAAACACCATTGCATTAGTCCCGCATTTTGACTATTGATGTTTTGAACTGTTTATCATCCGCTGACAGTCATGAGATTTTTGGACTCACTGCGTCTCTTCTTGTCTTTCCTCTCCTACATCACGTTCATTTTTCCGCTTCAACCCCTCATGCTCATGTCTTTCCTACATTTTGCTGCTCTCACGGTTCTCAGATAAGAAGCTAGAACGTGGTAAATGATCTCATATATTTACTTTCTTTCTTTTCCTCCTTTCTGTCCTCTTTCCTTCCTGTCACTTTTTTCTTTTTTTGCTGTGACCTTAATATTTATTTCCTTTCACACCAAGGAGCCAGTGAAATCTAGCTTTACAGTCACTTATCACAATGATACACTTGCTGCTGTAGCTGTACTCTAGCATTTTATTGTTGTCGTTTTTCCTCTGGAAGTGACTGTAAGGTTTGATTTTCCGCTTTAAGTGTTTTATCACAGATCTACTGTAACTCCGACACTCTTATGACTGATCACTGGGAAGGAAAGGCAGTACCTAATTTTTCCTCTCCCACTCAGTTCTCTCAAGTAGATCATAGTGAACTATACCAATCCTGTGTCCTAGAAACTCTCAAACTGACTCTCAAAGGATTGACCTACACAGCCAGACCATCTGTGTAAAGCCACTGCATATAAATCCTCACATTCCCTAAAATGTCTCCTAACTTATGAGCATTTTAGTTTAATCCTGCTTTACCACGCAGTTTTTCCTAGTAGTTGGAAAAACTCAACAAGACAGGGAAGTCTGGCAGTTGCAGATCTTTACGACACTGGGCGGTGGTGCACATTGAAACACTGGGGCCACTGAAATCAACACAAAGTGAAAGTTTCCCGCAGTAACTTTAAAAAGGTTCTGGCACTGTTGCTGAACCATGTTCCCTATAATTTTGTATTTTATACTAAAAACCTGTTGACTCTGTTTGTGATCACAGCCGTTTGCTTGCTCCAGATTCTGGTTTATTTAACAGATTACACCTAGCACCACCGCCACGTTTTTGTTGTGTTTATGTTCTGTGCTCATGATTCAACCTGAGCATGCTTTTTAATTTTTGACAAAGAAAGCGTTTCAAGGAGCCAGTTTCTGATGGCATGATAATAGAGAGCTTTACAAATTGTATTTTGCATGGATAGGATTTCATATTTAAGTCAGAACCTACTAAAGTAAACTGCCCACGCATTAAAGGCTACTCAATTCTCAAAAAGAAGCTTAGTTGTTTTTTTTTAGTCCACCCTAACAAAAACAGCAATTAACTTTTCATTTTCCACTGTAGATAAACATACATATACGACATCCACACTCATAGCTCACTGGAATTTGCAGAGTTCAGTAGATCTGTCCTGCATGAGTAATTTCTGTGTTCACTGTCAATATCTATATATGTATATATCTGTTATTCTCTGGTTATCTTTCTTCATTTAACTGTGTATTCCATGTCCATTTCCATGTGTGACAAGTGTTTGATGTGCTGTCCATTTGAATTTTGTTGAATAATTGTTTTCTGTAAAAAGTAAGTTTGGGGGAGGGAGCGGTATGGTAACCTCAACCTCCCTTTTCTACTGACAAATGGATGGGGACTCAGGTCTTTGTGGTTTTCACTAACATATTCTAATGAAAGCAGGGGAGAAGAATGAGGTGATGATACTTACAATTTTACTATTTTTGCAATGCACGTGTTTACAGTGACAGACACTTGCATACAACGATGCCTACATACAGGCACACAAATCCATGTCCCTCAATTGTCACCACACACACACACACACACACACACACACACACACACACACACACACACACACACACACACACACACACAATGCTTTTGTTTGATCTACTATTGATAGATACTGTTATATTTTTGCTTATAATATTTCACTGCTGAATCTGGCAATGCTTTGTGGTATTGTGCATTGCTTAGTGTGTATCAGTAGATATGTACTGTTAAATTGAATAACTATAGTCACCATTTTACCAGATTCTTAATTAACACAGTTGATGCTGGATCTAAAAATCTAATCTGAATACCATTTATTCTGTTTTGACAAGTCATTTGGTTTCAGATTTAGCCTCATTTTACATAAAGTGCCCATATTATGAAAAAAATCCCTTTTTTCTGGGATTTGGGGTGTTATTTTGTGTCTCTGGTGCTTCCACGCACATACAAACTTGGAAAAGTCTTCAGTCTCTGGGTGAGCTGTTCAAAATCTCCACGGCTTTCTACTTAACTTGCCAAGACAAGGTGGCTAACCGTAGCATGCTAGCTCGTTCTCGATGGCAAAACGCTGCTAATACACACGAGTTCACCATAATCTACAAAATAACTACTTCCATGTCCCTGTTCTGCAGGTATTCCACAAGTCTGCCCTTGTTTAGAAGAAGTCTCCCAGCTAATCCTGTCTTGTACTGTCCAAAGTTGGAAAAAGAGTTATCTAGCTGATGTGATCTTACCTAGCTACTCAACATGTGCAACTCCCAACAAAGATAGTAAAGAAGTGAGATGTCTCACTCTGTAGCTAAAACAGAGACCTAAACACACAGGGTGAAAACAGGATCTGCAGAAATGTGCAGTACAACAACAATACATGACATTAATGAATGAAAAACAAATAAATGAAACCATGTAAACCTATTCTGGTACAATCTCAAAATACAATATCCAGAAAACTCTGATCCAGAAACTGATCCAGAAAACAAGCATAATATGGGTGCTTTAAAACACTAATTCCTAGTGTTTTTTTGAATTGATAAATTGGACAGATCACTGTACTAGTAATGACTGTATTCTGTAAAATGTTGATTTGTCTTTAGAACTGGTGAATTAATTTTTCCTGACATGCACAATTAGCTTTTTGTCCTTAAATGTAATTTTAGGACAAAAAAATGACTTGTTAAGATGGAGACTTACCAGTGTATTGTTTATTTGCAAGAACCTTCTTGTTCCTTTAAGTAATAATTGATTATACTTAATTAAAAAGCAAGGGAAATGGCAATTTTTTATTTTTTACTTTTTCTGAAGATCACTGTTCTCATATCTAATGTATGAACACAGTGATGCAAGAGAAAATGTTTAACAGTGGGGCAAGGTGTTCAGTTAAAAGTAAAATACACTGGTATTTTATTTTAATACACCTAACCTTGTGCTTACTTCTAACAGCTAACTGACTGAGTCCACATGTACTCTGTACTGGGACTGCTAAAAAGGTCCTAATAACAAAATGAATTTACATGTCCTGTGTTCCTCTTCCCAGATGAGAAAGTGATGGCGGACAATGAATTTACGTGTGACCTCTTCCGCTTTGTGCAGCTTCTTTGTGAGGGCCATAATAACGGTGAGTCTCTTTACCAAAGGTTTCAAATTGACCAGTGAGTAGAGTTCTTTCTCATATTAAAGGTGCTCTAAGATCATGCGTGTTTTAGGCTACAACATTTGTTGTCACATACAGCAAACCCGCCTCACTATCCGCGAGCTGCCTGTCCCCAGAACACACTGTAAAAAATCATGGTCTCTGTAGACAGCCCAGGGTCTACAAACGGCAACAAAAACAAACTGGTCCCACCTGCACCACGAAGTGTACACAAACAGTGTTCCAAGAAGGATGTGGAGTTGGGGGTGGGGGTTATTGCGCGGAAGCACTGAAGGGATGGGACGGTTTGCGGAGGAGGAAGGGGCAAGCTAGTTTTGTTTTGTTTGAAAATACTTTAAACATCAACAAGAAGTATGGTCACCTAACATTGCTTAAAGCACCTTTAATAGCACTGTATATTACCTATTGTTTTAATAGATGTAAACTCCATTTAAAGTGCACCTTTTTTCCATTGTCCACTTTCAGATTTTCAGAACTACTTGAGAACTCAGACAGGCAGCACCACTACCATCAATATCATTATCTGCACTGTGGACTACCTGCTACGACTACAGGTCACTGATAGCGGTTCACTGCTCTTACTCCCATGACTCCAGACTGGAGCCTCCTTTTGCAAAAAACCCACTTTGTTAAGTTGATTGTTGATTAAAGTTAGATCTCCACGCAGCATGGAACAGGTCATAACTGAGATTCTCTTCTTTGCTTAGAGGATTTTTTGTGTTATTTTTAAGGGAGCTTTTTGTATTGTTGTTCATTTCCGTCAACCAGCACACGTAGATATATGTACTTGTACACACAGATGCTCTCTGCATTCTCAGATTGTGTACTTTAGCAGAAACACTTGTGTGTATTGACTTTGCCAGAAAGCTGCCTAAGTCCAACTTCAGTGACTAACTCCCCCTCAGGGAAGAGCTCAAAAATTGTCAAACAAGGAACTTTAACAAAGGGAACATCCCAAAATGTATAGATAAATATAAAACATAAATTAACCTCAACTTCATTTAATATAAAATACTTTAATTTGGACCGATCTGTAATATTAAGATAGAATACAAAACATCATATGTCTGCTCTACCAGGTTAGCTACCCAGGCACCCATATTTAGAGGTTTACTCCTCGACGCAGCGGCTGCAGGTTCGACTTCGCCCTGTGGCCCTTTGCTGAATGTCATGTCCACCCCCCCCCCCTCTCTCTTTCATGTCTTATATAAATAAAGTCTAAAAAATAATATGAAAAAAGTAACCTCATGTGTTCTACCTTCTTCCTGTATGCAGGAATCGATCAGTGACTTTTACTGGTACTACTCAGGAAAAGAAATTATTGATGATCCTGGAAAGAGGAATTTCTCCAAAGCAATGACTGTGGCCAAGCAGGTCTTCAACAGCTTGACTGAGTACATCCAGGTAAGAAAAAAAAAAAAGAAAAATATATATATATATATATATATATATATATATATATATATATATATATATATATATATATATATATATATATATAATGCTGAATCATGATATAAAACATCATTTCAAGGGAACTCCATGGGTTAATTTCCGAGTAGCGTCACCATCAGTTCAGTAGAAGCCAGTGAGGGTTCATGTGCATGTCAATACAGACACCCACTGGTTAGAGGGTGGAATTTGTAGAGGGGGTTAGCCTGAACATTGTGCATGTTACGCTTGCCAGGTGACCAGGTTTTTCCCCACATCATCATCATCATCATTACAATTATTATCAATATTATTATTATTATTATTATTCACACACACACACACACACACACACACACACACACACACACACACACACACACACACATATTTAGTCTCAGAATACTTTGAAACACAAGACAGTGTTAAAATATATCCCCTAACATGATGACGGCACTGGGATATCATCAACATTTTTCTGTCTCTCAGGGTCCCTGTACTGGTAACCAGCAGTCTTTGGCCCACAGCAGATTGTGGGACGCTGTTGTGGGCTTCCTGCACGTCTTTGCTCATATGATGATGAAACTTGCTCAGGTGAGAAAAATCCCCATATTTTTGCTTAATCTTTTTGTTGTCATACTTTTTATTATCCTGTTTATTTCATGGAATCTTTCTGAAGAGAATACAGACAATTCTGCATTTTGAATGATCCAATAATGTCTTTGTTGTATTACAGTTGCCTAAAAGATGAATCCAAGCAATTAAAATAGAAATGTATACATTTCCATATGGTATATTTTAATGTATTAGTCCACTCTTAGTGTACTAATTTTGTGAACTATCTTTCTCGTGGTTCCTGCAGAGTAAAGTATGTATTTATTTATTAAACCTTAACTAGCTTTCCCCCCACTGTGTCAGATTGTTTCTGCCTCTTTACTGACACTTCATGTTTAAGATTATAACATTTTTGATGCTGTAGGTTTGAGCACTTAGAAATAGCACAAGATGTCCTTTGGTTATCTTCCTTAATAGTCACATTTAAATGCAGCTGCATTTTTTTTTTTTTAAATGAAATTCCAGATGAATACATGTGTATACACACTATATAATGTATTATTCATAATAGCATTTATACATAAATAAAGTTTTACAAAATGCAGTTTAAACTTTGACCTTGGATTTTACTGCATTGGTATAAAATCTTTTTATATCCGTTTATCGTTCTACTGCTGAATTATATTGTGGCTCCTCTGCACACTTTCCCTGTGTTCCACTGAACTGGTCAGTTCATCAGATTCAACTTGTCAACAACATGAATTCAAGTTAAGATGGCAGAAACAATTTGAAGAAATACAGTTAATCCACTTCACCGGATTTTAGTATATTCATTTCCTAGTACTGACCAGGGATTAGGGTTTGATTGTGCTTTGGACAAACGTGTGCTTACTTTGAATAATGTGTGTCTGCTGTCTGTAACTTTTTTGACCTAAGAAGGAGTTGCAGCGTTTTCTTACTCAGTCTAATTTTGTGTGACAGTGTTGAGTGTTACTGATGCTGCTGTTTAAAATGCATTTTTGTACTTTTATTTTGTTCAAAAGTCAGGTTATTATGGTTTGTTTAAAAAATAGAATGTTAGCATCAGCACTAATTGATGAGATGACTTTTACACTGAAACACTGACTTTGTCATACCATGTTTTTGTGTTGAAGAAGAAGGTAGATATGTGCTAATTTATCAAGACTTTGAAAAGCTTCAAAAGGTTTTATAGCAGATCAAATTAAATCTGAGAATGGGGCCCGGATGGAACTGTATCTTAAAATTAAACGATTAGATATAATTTACATACAATCTGTAAATCTCTAGGTTTAGACACAAACAATAAAGTAAAAATGTTGATGATAACATTTTTATTTTCATGTGTAACCCTGTTAGATGCACCCCGATCCTGGACCACGAAATGGCGTAAGAATCTGTGTCTCTCTGCCAGTGCCATCTCATTTAGAGGCCCTTCATGCTTTTTTGAAGATCTCATGCTTCGTCTTATTATTTATTACACAGCCTAATTTCCCTCTGCAGTCATTTTATGGTTTTACGTTGCATTTAACAGACGTTTTGCTTTTACTTGTTTAGTTTTTTTAACAATCCCTGAATACAGGGCAGACAGACAGACACTGACTGTCAAATAAGAGACAGTTTGAATAAATGTTGACTAGGTATATATTGAATAGAGGAATATTACATTGTATGAGAACTAAATTGGACAGAGAATTTCTGAAAAATGTCATTCCATTGATAAAGGTGGTTAACAACAAATTGAAACTTGGATGTCGTTTTTATTTACAGTATTTAGGCTATTTACTCTTTTAGTTAGCTGTAATTCAATGTTTTGTATTTTTTTATCTTTCTTGTTGTAGAGGTATTAAAAGGTGCCGTTGGGATTTCACAGGTGGCTGATGCTTGCACATCCTGACAACCTTTTCCTTTAGAGCTTCACCAGCCTGACAACCACTATAGACTGTCTAAAATATTTGTGGCTTCTGTTATCTGCTAGTGCAGGTCTTCAGGAGTGCTAAAATCAGCGTCTGCAAATGTGTTTATGTCTTGCTCCCATGCTTCAGCCACTTTTTCAGATAAGGGGGGGAAAGGTGGCGCTGTCGAGCAAAAGGCATTTACTTCCCTTCTCTCATACCTGCTTGTGTTTCCAATGTTTGTCGTGCTGTCCATCATATCAAGTGTATTATTTGTGATGTTAAAATGCATATTCTTTATTTAAAAATGCAAACCCAGGATCATTTTTGGAGTAGAGCACACTCTGAGGTAGCGTCTTTTGCCGTTTCATGTCTCAGAAAGAATCTCATATCCTCTCAAATTAAAATGTGATATATCACCAAGTACAAGTATTAAGAACACATTTTAAGAACATTTATTTCTACCGTTTGTGCTTCGCTTTGCATTTTGGCTTTGTTGCAGGACTCCAGTCAAATTGGACTGTTGAAGGAGCTGTTGGACCTGCAGAAGGACATGGTGGTGATGCTTCTGTCTCTGCTTGAAGGTATGATGTCCATCCCCGTTTAGTGACTTCCTCTCCTTTCTGTCACATACCCGCTATATATTTCTCATCTCTCCTCACCTTGTACGGCTTTTAGGCAATGTGGTAAATGGCACCATTGCCAGGCAGATGGTTGACATGCTGGTGGAATCCTCCAGCAACGTGGAGATGATCCTTAAGTTCTTCGACATGTTCCTCAAGCTCAAAGACATAGTGGCATCTGACGCCTTCCGAGACTATGTGACCGACCCCCGTGGGTTAATCTCCAAGAAGGACTTCTCCAAGGCCATGGACAGCCAGAAGCAATACTCTTCCTCAGAAATCCAGTTCCTCCTCTCTTGCTCAGAAGCTGATGAAAACGAGATGATCAACTTTGAGGAGTTTGCTGATCGATTCCAGGAGCCAGCCAAAGACATTGGTTTCAACATCGCCGTTCTGCTCACAAACCTGTCCGAGCACGTACCTCACGACACGCGCCTTCAGAACTTCCTAGAGCAGGCCGAGAGCGTGCTGAACTACTTCCGCCCTTTCCTCGGCCGCATTGAGATCATGGGAGCCAGCAGGAAGATTGAGCGCATTTACTTTGAAATCAGCGAAGCGAACCGCAACCAGTGGGAAATGCCACAAGTCAGAGAGTCCAAGCGGCAGTTCATCTTTGATGTGGTCAATGAGGGCGGGGAGAGTGAGAAAATGGAGATGTTTGTGAACTTCTGCGAGGACACCATCTTTGAGATGAACATTGCTGCGTCTATCTCTGAGCCCGAGGGAGATGGCGCGGAAGAGGAAGATGACGAGGAAGAGGAGGAGGCGCGGGAGACCAAGGAGAGTCTGGAGAAGGTGAAGAAGGCAATGGAGACGAAATGCCTCCAGAGTCCGCCTCAGCCTTTGCAGACTTTCTGAAGAGCGTGGTCGAATTCTTCAACATGTTCACCTTCCGTAACCTGCGGCGTCGGTACCGCAAACTAAGAAAAATGACGATAAAGGAGATGGTGATCGGCCTGGCTACATTTATTTACACAATTGTGTTTGGTATCCTGATGTTTGTTTATGGCATATGTAAGGGCTTCTTCACACTCATATGGAAGGTGCTGTTCGGTGGAGGCTTAGTGGAGGCGCCAAGAAGATAACGGTGACAGAGATCCTAGCCAGTATGCCAGATCCCACACAGGACGAAGTTCACGAGGACCTGCCACCTGACCCTGGGGCTAGAGAGGTTCAAGACGCAGACGGAGTGTCAGACCTCTTAGATAACGTGGGAGGAGAGGAGGAGGAGGAGGATAGCGAGGAGAGGGAAGGTGGACGCCTACCTGGTTTCAATACTCCTGGGGGACTTGGAGACTTTGGTGAGACGACAGCTGAAGAGCCTCCGACTCCAGAGGGCACGCCGCTGCTGAAGAGGAAATTGGTGAGGTGTTCCGTCTGTTACTCATGTTTAATGCGTACGCTCCCCATTAATTATTTAATTAACTGCAAAACAATTATTGAAACAGTTGGAAGCCGCAGCGGGAGGACCAGAAGAGGACGAACAACCTGTTCAAACTGAAGAAGAGGCTCCTCAGGAGACTGAGAAAGCAGAGTAAGTTTTCTCCCTGCTGGGGATCAACATCAAAACTCAGAGAAAAATATGTTAAGTAATAATGAATCATTAATTTAGATCTAATCAAATGTAAAATAGAATAAAATTCACTTTTTGTACAGAAATGTGTCCTGACATTTTAGATTTGATATTTTAACTGTTTTCATTACCACATATCTGTGTAGTTATCAGATGTTAAAACAGAGTCCAGAGAGCGTAATTGTTCTGTTTTTAAAAAAGGACAAATTTCTCTTCTTGTGTCTTTTCCAGCACCGAGAAGGAAGAGAAGTCAGAGAAGGCAGAGCCTGAACCTAAACCTGAGGTAAAGGAGGAAGAGTCTGAGGCAAAAGAGGAGCCGACTGTGCAGACCAAGGCAAAGAAGGATAAGAAACAAGCCGAGGAGGGCTTTGAACTGTGGAATGAGCTGGAAGTTCAGAGGATTAAATTCATGGTGAGCAGCTTTCCATTTCCGAACATACTTTTTTTTTTTTTAAAGGATTTTATTTGGTTGGCCATCCCATTGTTTTCTTGGAACAATATATTTTTTTTTTAATAGTGGCCTTATCCCAGTTTACGTGCTTGTGTAATAACCCATGGAAAATATTTGGCAAATACCTGACAGAACAACTCCACAGTGTTATTTGTTAGCTAAACCAAATGTTAATGTAGTGGAATCAGGCAGTAAAATTTGGCTTTTGTGCTCTCCTCCCCCAACAGAACTACCTTTCTCGCAACTTCTACAACCTTCGGTTCTTGGCCCTGTTTATTGCCTTCGCTCTCAATTTCCTCTTGCTCTTCTACAAGGTATGTGCATTTGTAACTGACTTTAGACGGCACACACAGTATCTCACAGTACTCAGATCAAAATCACCCTTGGGATGTGCATTTGCAATCTGCATCATTATACATTTGACTGGAAATAAATCTGTTTTCAAGAGTTTGACTCGCATGACATTTTTCACAATTTGTTAGTATACAAATCACTAACATTCCTGGACAGGATTAACGTCTACTCCAAAAAGCATGGCTGCCATCAGCAGGTAGAATGTTTAATCTACACTGTCAGGAAAAAGTTTCTATATTTGCAACAGTTAGTTAAAACCTTTTTATTACTACCATACTGTATTACTAAGTAATTTATACACTATGCGCTCAACCTTTTTGAAATTGCATTTTAGGCCACTCAAATTAAATACACTCCGACTCATTTTGTGTCTGACCTTTGCAGGTGTCTGACAATCCTCCAGGCGAGGAAGAATTTGACGATCCTGGTCTGTTTGAGGCCTCTGGTCTGTTTGAAGGCTCCGGCGCTGAGGAGGATGGGTCCGGATTAGATGAAGAAGGAGGAGGAGAAGATGATGAAGAAGAAGGCCCCATGTATTATTTCTTGGAAGAGAGCACAGGCTACATGACGCCAGCCATGGCCTTCTTTGGTATCATCCACACCATTATCTCCTTCCTCTGCATCATTGGCTACAACTGCCTCAAGGTAGGGTGGTGTTTGCTCCTCCAAAAATCCACATACGTTTTTGTGTCTGCTTGTTGGTTTTAAGCAGTTTGTCTTCTTTTCTGGATACCCTCCAGGTCCCTCTGGTTATCTTCAAGAGAGAGAAAGAGCTGGCGAGAAAGCTGGAGTTTGATGGTCTCTATGTCACTGAGCAGCCTGAGGACGATGACATCAAGGGCCAGTGGGACAGGCTGGTGCTCAACACTCCGTAAGAGCCCTGTCACATTAAAGGATGGCTGGATGGGCTGTCAAAAATGATCCCGTTAACACATGTTTGTTACGCGCGTGTGTGCATTGTGCCAGTTGTAGCAAGTCTGGCTGCCACCGTGGAAAACCCTTGGCACAAACCATGACGTGCGCCTTTGGTTGCCCGGTTTCTCTCTGGAGTGCACAGTCCAGTTGCTCAGAGCTTTTATCGCATGGAATAGACAATATATTTCTATCTGTGGTGTGTATCAGTCATCTGAAGGTCCAGCACCCTACTGCTTATAGAGGGAAAGTGTCAATTAACTCACCTGGCACTGCTCTAATGAGCTATCCCCACACCTCTCTTCTCTTGCAGCTAATTGCAAAACATGCCCCCAACATCTATATTCATTTTATTAGGTGTTAATATTAATTAAAGGCTGAATGTTTAATTGTAGTATGTTTTAGAAGCCTGAATCTGGAGTTTTCATGGTGCATGCCAGTCATGCTCGGGTCAGGTTGCAGACCTCTAACATACAGCGTTAGTAATTGAGATAACTTTTAATTAAATGTTTATGATGTTTCTCTTGTCAATGCAGATCTTTCCCTAACAATTACTGGGACAAGTTTGTGAAAAGAAAGGTGAGTTATCTCCAGACAGCTTTGATTCAAAACAGCAAAAAAAGGGATTTTGTCTTGCAGTGACATGACATACTGTATGTGTATGACATCCAGGTGCTGGATAAATATGGTGACATCTACGGCAGAGAGAGGATTGCGGAGTTGCTCGGTATGGACTTGGCTTCTCTAGACGTCAGTGCCATGACGCACGAGAAGAAGCCTGAACCAGACACCTCAATGTTGAGCTGGTATGTACTGTACACTCTTTACATAAACCTTTCAGATTTATGGCATATATCACAGAAGACATGTGTCCTTCCTTCTGTAGGGTCACATCGATTGACATCAAGTACCAGATCTGGAAGTTTGGCGTTATTTTCACCGACAATGTGAGTTAAGGAAGCAGTTTGTGGTATGCTTTAGACAATGAGAGAACTTGTTTTTGAGTGTGACTGACAGTCCTCCTTTTTCTATTTTAGACCTTCCTCTATCTGGTTTGGTACTTGTTAATGTCTCTGCTTGGACACTACAACAACTTCTTCTATGCCGCTCATCTTCTGGACATCGCCATGGGTGTCAAAACCCTGCGCACCATTCTGTCCTCTGTTACTCACAACGGCAAACAGGTCTGCACACTTCCACTATAATGATGCACCATAAGGCTTTCTTGCACCACTGACCATGCACTAATGTCACATCCTTATCCACCTGTTCCTCACAGTTGATGATGACAGTGGGTTTGCTGGCTGTGGTGGTGTACCTGTACACCGTGGTGGCCTTCAACTTCTTCCGCAAGTTCTACAACATGAGTGAGGATGAGGACGAACCGGACATGAAGTGTGATGACATGATGACTGTGAGTGGAGGGCAACGATATGGTTACAGGACAGATCTGTAGTTTTCGGAAGGCTCGACTTCACTTTGGGTTGATTTTTATTTTTCCTCACTCCCTCATGCAGTGCTACCTCTTCCACATGTATGTTGGCGTGCGTGCCGGCGGTGGCATAGGAGATGAAATTGAGGACCCAGCCGGGGATGAATATGAGCTCTACCGAGTGGTCTTTGACATTACCTTCTTCTTCTTCGTCATTGTCATCCTGCTGGCTATCATCCAGGGTATGGTTAATAAGTGGTTATCTTCTTAAACAGAAGTGCTCTATGTTGTTTGGGGGGGAATTAGATGCCAACTGTTAAGATGCACTCAGACATTGTACATTTGAAAAATAACAACTTCCAGTAAACTATCAGGTATTCCAGAGCTCTGAGCTTCAGACTGTCTTGTCTCAGGTTTGATCATTGATGCCTTTGGAGAGCTGAGAGACCAGCAGGAGCAGGTCAGAGAGGACATGGAGGTAATATAATGAGTTTCAGAGGGATTTTACCAGTCACTTAACTTAATCCACCTTCCATTGTCCTTCAGTAACAAGGCAAGAATGTGCTTAATCTAAGCTGACCTTTCTCCCTCTAGACAAAGTGTTTCATCTGTGGAATTGGAAGTGACTACTTTGACTCTACGCCACACGGCTTCGAGACACACACCTTAGAAGAGCATAACTTAGCCAACTACATGTGAGTAACTTCTTGGAGTGCCAATGTGTAACACTTTTAAATACAGTATTTTTACAGTTTTCCTTTTTTTATGTTTATTTTATGCTTGGACGTGAAGAGGAAAGTGGCGTGACAGATATCAGCGGTGTTTATGTTGAAGTAGATCATTTGACCATCTTGTTCTGATCAATTTGGCCTCTGAGAAGACTAATTGTGAATGTTTTCTTACCCCTTAAATAACCAAAAACCCTGTTAATGTTGTATTGTTTTTTTCTCTCCATTTTCTCTTTCAGGTTCTTCCTGATGTACCTCATAAACAAAGACGAAACGGAACACACAGGACAGGTGAGTAAACATACATACATTTAAGTTGTATAAAGAAGGCAACGGTGCAGCCCTCATTGGTTGTTTGTGTCTTTGTAAAAAATCATCTTTTCTTTTTTTTTTCTGTGTTTTAGGAATCATACGTGTGGAAGCTGTACCAGGAGCGATGCTGGGACTTCTTCCCTGCTGGAGACTGCTTTAGGAAGCAGTATGAGGATCAGCTTGGATAATGTCCTGCAGCGTCAACATCTGAAGGATAGAAAGAGAGGAGAGGAGAGGAAAGGGGAGTGGATTTAAAGAAAGGAATGATTGGAAATTTAGAAATGGAACACGTCTGTCTTAGTTATGTACCTTTTGTCTGCACATTTCTCTCCTCCGTTAAAGCTATGCACACTTTGACTGCACTGTTGCACCACCTGCAGCAGAATGTCGCTGGAATAGATTTGAGAAAAGCAGAAGAATAATATCAGAAGCGTAAAAAAAAGACACAAGAAGCCAAGGGCCTTTTTATTCCGCTATGAATACACTACATGGCCTTGTAAAATATACATGCACTGCCTTGCATATCAATGCATTTATACAAAACGGGCTCTTTCAGTTGCTACTGCTGTAAACGTTTTAGTGCCTATAGCAATGTCACTGCTTTAGCGATCAAATAGTTTTAGTTTCAACACTTTTATTTGAGATTAGAGTGGATATGTTTTATTTATATTGTTTGTAAGGTTGAGATTTTTTTGTCGTATGTGGCTGCTGCCGTTTGATACTTCATTTCTGATTTCTGGTGTTTCATGGAGAGAAAGCGTTTTGAAAGAAAATGATTCAGCTGCTCCCAGTCGTTTCTCCGAGGTCCTTGAGAGGGAGCAGTGAACATTTTAGCCGCGCTCTCGCTCCTTTTTCTTCCTCTCTCGGGAGTTGGAAACTCGTCCTCAAACAAGCGATCGTGATAGGAAACTCTTCTCGGACTGACTTGCCAAGATAGTAAACTTATTTTCATCTGCGTGCGTGACGTATACCAGTGTGAATCAGCTGTAAAGACAAACCCAGTTTGCACTCTGAAGTCTTACAATGCGTCCCTGGATGTATGTGGTCCCTTATCTCCACTGGTGTCTCTGTCCCATTTAAGATAGTGATGAAATACACACATACAGTATAGGAGGATACCAAGGGTGTTTATTTATTGTTTATATGCAGATCAAATCTTCTGAAGACGACCGTTTTAGCCCGTCTGTGTTTCTGGCCAACAGTCTGTTTTATGACTTTATGCACAAATAAGTTTCTGTCAGTGCATTACAAATAACTAATGAATGTATTTAATGTATACATTATGTCCAAATGGTCATGTGTACAACTTGAGTAATGTCTTGGCTGCTTAGAGGCCTTTTGATGAGTAGACATATTTTACATAAATCATAGATACTTATATTTATTTTTTCTTCAGGGCTTTAAAGAATTTCAATGATCATGCTTCTTTGTTGGACTTGAACATGTCGCGTGTCCTGTTTCTGAAATCCACAATGGTGAAGAGACTCACACTGAAGTAAATGCCCAGTTTGCAGTCAGCATTAGCTTTTGTTTTTGCTTGTTAGGTTTTTATGATAGATATTTTTAGGAATCCAGCATACCAATTATTTTTCTCAAATCCCTGCGTTGATCTCTGACACTTCTGTCTCACTAGGCCTCGTACAAATCACATACAAACTCTCCAACTCTTCGTCTCGCATTTAATGTCATGACTGACTGTCAGATGCAGAGCAGTATTTTGTTTGCTGGCGACTCTGAAGTGTGTATTTGCCACGTGGTCCACACGGAGGCAGCTGACCATACGGAGCTGAGTGTGCTCTAACTAAACCCTGTGTTTCAATACAGAATAAACAGATTATTTTAAGGAGAACTGGGGCATGTGTCCTCATTTACATATATGCTTTATGTGGTGTTGCTGTATCTGTGTGTTTGAGCATGTATGCTCTTGTTCTACATTTTTTCAAGGACAAGTTTTAGTACGAACACATTTTGAAAATCAGGACATTTTGTTCAGTCCTCATTCACTCAAAGTGCTGTAAGAATTAGGTTTAGGCTTTGAATGCCATATAGGTCAGTACAAGTATAGATGTAAACGTGTTTTAAGCATGTATCCCTAAGGTACTGTAAAATATTGCAGGAACATTAAATGGACATCAACAAAAGTTTGAATATAAGTTTATTTACTACTTTTATTGTTTTATCAACTTTGTATTCTTTGTTCCATGGTGGCTTCTCTGACTAACCACTCTCCATACATGTGCAGGACATCTTTTATATCCATTTGTGTTAAAACAAAATTACGTACAATGCAGACACCATTAATGCATTGTTACAAAAGTTAGATTATCCTTTAACTTTCCATGACATCTTCTTTAAATGTGAGGAACATTTCTCTTTATATAATTCCATTAATAAAAAAATGAATTACTTAAGCTGATTATTGTGCTTTGACAAACGTTATTATTTGCAAGGGGTGCACTGATACAGCATCAGATATTGAAATTACATTATGGAGATGCCTATTGTTACACATTATAGTTTATTGAAACAAATGTTCCCTCTCAGGCGTCTGTGTTGCAGTTTCATGTTGGCGTTGGTAAAACTATCTTAAACTTATCTTAACCAAATATCAAAAGTGGATTGTTGCGCCTAAACATCCCAGGAAACACCCATGTATCACTTAGACAGCCTTTGTTTCCTGACAGATTGTGTGTGTGTGTGTGTGTGTGTGTGTGTGTGTGTGTGTGTTTAATATGTAAAGCATTTGTTGGAATGCCATACTGTCTGCCTCCATGAAGTTGCACTATGCTCTCAGACGTGTGGTAGATAAGAGTTACTTATGTTTCTGTTTGCCTTAGGTAGGTGGATGGATATTACAGTATATGAATCATACATACACCTACAATTCTTTAAATATCAGGTTTACAACTGCGTTGGATGGAGATTATGTTTCTTACACAGATCTCTAATTTAGATTTTAATATAAATAAAATGCCAGTTTTGTTCACTGTTTAAGATTTAGGAAGTTATAGAGAATAGAAATAGTATAAAAGCAGCAGTGGAAAGTAACTAAAGAAAGTAAAGTACATGTGCTGTAGTTCAGTACAAATTTGAGGTACTTGTACTTTACTTGAGTATTTTCGTTTCATGCTTATTTATACTTTTATTCATTAATATCCAGAGGGATACTTTTCCCTTTGCCAGACTTATCTGACAGCTTTAGGTACAGTAAACAGTAAAATGCCTAATTATACATCAGTAATAAGTATTTAATATTGTATATAGTAATGTAATACTCTAAGGGGCCATTTTCTGCATTGTTAGTACTTTTAATAGTTTGGGTACATTTACTTGATTATACTTGGGAACTTTTACTTAACTGGCATTTTCAACTCATAACTTGTAATGGAGTTATTTCCTTGTTGCAATAATAGTACACACACACACACACACACACACATTTAACACTGTATTTGTTGTAATGTGCCACTCCTCTGCTGGGTCAATGGTTAATGAGAATTTTGTGCCTCCAAAGTCAACATGGTGATGCATCCCTGGGCTTGGTACCCTGCTCTGCCCCTCCCATATCACTTGTATAAAACAAGGACTCCAGCAGAGATCTGTTCCTGACAAAACCCTCCCGATTCTGTCTGCCTGTCCGTCTCCCTGACTGCTGCCATGTCGTTTGTTGCTCCTCCTGGCTATCAGCCAATCTACGGCCCTGTAAGTATCTGCACTGACTGCTGCTGAGTAATGAATCCCACTAATGCCAAGGGATTATGATTTGTTCACCAGTGGTGTCAGCCACGCAAAAACAATCTGTTAGTGTGACATAGTTCTGACAAAAGAATCTGGTCCATGGTTGCCTGACATTTCAAACTATATTATGTTCTTCAGAGGACTTGGTACAGGATTATGTTGCACTCTGGACAACAATATGACCTAAAATTGATATCATAGTGAATTGTTTTGTGTGCACGTACCCCTGATAAAAAAACTATTTTAGATTCTTCAAGCTGTCGCTTTACTGATGTTTGTCCACACTAATGACAGATATAATCAAGAATTAAAGATTTCGTTGTTTTTTTTAATGTTTATTTGTATAGGGTAAGTATGTAGCGTAACCCTATGCCACACACCACAGCATTTATAGCCTGAGCAGCATGAGTCTATCAAGTTGTTGGTAAAAGTTTCAGTATGATTTTAATTTAATACATCTGGCCTGGCCCATCCCTAATACAGAATGCTCTATAGAGACGGTGTAAACCAAAAATAGTACAGCATTGTACATTCCTTTTCTCCACTGCATCCCAGGAAACAGTGAAATCATTATCAAATGCTACACTAATTTTAATGGAGTCTACAACTAGAGAAACCACACTGTGTACATTACTGAGCTACTGTACAATGCAACTGACATTTGGAAAGATGTGTCTTGGGTGCTTGTGAACATTGTGCAGTGTGGATTAATATTATTTGTGCACTGTACAGAGAATTCCCTATCTGGGGCCAATTTATGGAGGCCTGAGGGAAGGGGTGTCCATTTACATCCAGGGGTCCATTCCTGAGAACATTACCAGGTCAGTATTCATCTTAAAATTCATTCTTAATCTTTAAAAAAGCAGTTATGAAAATAAAAACAAATCTTTTTTTATTTATTTTTTTATCTCTTACCTTAACCCTTTGACACTATTAAAAACGGGGGGACACCTTGTGTAAAGTCATTCTGGGTGGAGCAGGTTTCTTTGTTTGATTTCTAACTTGTACCACACAGCTCCACTTTTATTACCTCACCCTCCCCTTTTGAAAATAGTAATATCTAAAGTACTTTTACATGCCACCAAGTAAACATTGCATATACCTGACTGTATCAGAGAGATTTCTTTTTAACAATCTCCTTAGTTTTCTTTTCTTCACAGTCTGCCCCACCTGCACTGTTTTCCTGCACTAAAGAAACTTATCAGTCAGGACTCAATGGCATAATGGTCTCATGTCACCTGCTGTTATTTTTTGGCAGGTTCTTAATCAACCTGCTCTGCGGAGAGTCTGAGTCCAGCGACATCGCCCTCCACTTTAACCCTCGATTTGACGGCCGGGACAAGGTGGTCTTTAACTCCTGTCAGGCGGGATCCTGGGGTTCTGAGAACAAGATCCATAATATGCCCTTCAGGAAAGGCCAAGCCTTTGAAATGGTCATCATGGTCAATTCACAGGGCTACCAGGTCAGCCCAGCCACACGTCCACACATACTACATTTTTACTACAAGTTAATAACACCTTATAATGAAGTTATAAGCAGATATAATGGTATTTAATGTACAGTTACTATTACAACTTTTTACGACATTGTCATTCATAATATGTTTATACTCCATTATCCACTTTAATGTTTTCTGTAAAGCACTTTGAATTGCCCTGTTGATGAAATGTGCTATATAAATAAAGTTGCCTTGCCTTATTGGTGCCCACAGGAGGAATTCTCATACAGATAGTATGTTATAAACCCTTAATTAAATGTTTATATTGTGCCTGTAAATGCTTAGAAGGGGGTAACGTAAACTGTTACCCTTTTATGAACTGAAGTTTAACCAATCATTTTTGGCTTTCGTTGTGCTACAGTAATATATGCAGTTTGAAATTGTGTGAAAACCTCTTCAACAGGTTTATCCTGCATAAGTATTAATTATTGGATATATATATATATATATATATATATATATATATATATATATATATATATATATATATATACACTCTGGGTAACATTTGACATTATGCCGTTGCAGATTAAAGTCAATGGGAATGACTTCCACACCTTCGAACACCGTCTACCTTTGAAGAGGGTTTGCGCATTGCAGATCGCAGAGACGTTTCCATCCAGACAATTAACATCATAGGGTGAGACTTCCTGTCCCTGAAGCTTTCAACTTAATGCTTTGGGCTTTGTTGGGGCAAATAAATTCAGCAGCATAATGAATCACGAGCAGCTCATTTCTAACGTTTTTTGCTTCTGTGTCAGGGTGCTCAAGGTGGCGTTAATAGGTATCCTGGAGGAATGGGAGTGAGTAAAACAGTAACCGTTATACTTGTGCTTGCTTTGTTTTGCTGTGTTTTCAAAAGCGTATAACTTCAAGCTTTAGCAAAGCGCAAACCTCAATGTGCAATGAAAAACCAAAGCTTCTACAGGAGTACAATTAATGGTGGGTGTT
>JABXJD010000992.1:110000-126820 GCA_013375575.1 Percina caprodes | reverse complement strand
TTGTTTCTTTAGGCTAACTATATTAGCTTTAGTCGGCTGGAAGCAGCTCTGCTTGTTTCGGCTAACTATATTAGCTTTAGCCTGGCTGGTAGCAGCTTTCTGCTTGTTTCTTTCGGCTAACTATATTAGCTTTAGCCTGGCTGGTAGCAGCTTTCTGCTTGTTTCTTTCGGCTAACTATATTAGCTTTAGCCTGGCTGGTAGCAGCTTCTGCTTGTTTCTTTCGGCTAACTATATTAGCTTTAGTCTGGCTGGAAGCAGCTTTCTGCTTGTTTCTTTAGGCTAACTATATTAGCTTTAGTCTGGCTGGAAGCAGCTTTCTGCTTGTTTCTTTAGGCTAACTATATTAGCTTTAGCCTGGCTGGTAGCAGCTTTCTGCTTGTTTCTTTTAACTAACTATATTAGCTTTAGTCTGTCGGGTAGCAGCTTTCTGCTTGTTTCTTTCAACTAACTATATTAGCTTTACCCTGGCTGGTAGCAGCTTTCTGCTTGTTTCTTTTAACTAACTATATTAGCTTTAGTCTGTCGGGTAGCAGCTTTCTGCTTGTTTCTTTCGGTTAACTATATTAGCTTTAGTCTGGCTGGTAGCAGCTTTGTGCTTGATTCTTTCGGCTAATTATATTAGCTTTAGCCTGGCTGGTAGCAGCTTTCTGCTTGTTTCTTTAGGCTAACTATATTAGCTTTAGCCTGGCTGGTAGCAGCTTTCTGCGGGGGGGAAACGGCCAGGAGACGTTGTGATTATGTTGCATAAATCAGGTGGTTTAGTTTGTATTTACAGCCAACATAAAACACTGTAGCTTCACTGAATACCCATCAACACTATGACATCACTGTGTCAGTGGCAGCTGCTGCCTACGGTACGTTTCTACTCACGGAGAGCCTCACTTCCCATAACAATAAACCCCATCAGACTAACGTCACATTCACATGTTACCCACATGGCTACCTGTCTTAAAGGGGAAGGGTCGGCCGGTAATAATCATATAAAAGGAGAACGGTGGAAGTTTACTTTTCTATCAAGCAGCAAAAAAGGATCAGCATCAACATCGCAACATCCTGCGATGTGACTATCACACATGTTGCGATGTTGATGCTAAAACACAATATCGGTTAGCCCTACTTCACAGCATGTTCTGTCAGATGTGTTTATACAGTAGCTTATTGTAAACAAAGTAATGTATTAGCTCAGATGACTTCAGCCATTTTTCATCAGGTGGTCTTGGTCAGTCTGTTTAGCCCAGAGACCAGATGCTACACATTTAATACAGAGGTTTCAAGAGATGCAGAGTAATTTATCACCCAAATCACCCTGGGCATGTTGAGTCAATATCAGAGGCTCTCGCAGTGTAGTGATCTGTTGACAAACTGTTTTCTTACAGCTCTGTTGGGAGAAGAGAGTCTCATGATGCAGTGCGGGCATGCATCTCAATGCCCTGCCCAGGAATGTCCCTGAACGAGATACAAGGACATTCTGACATCATCGGTGACCCGAAGGTAAATTAAATTAAATCCTACAAAAGGGGCAGCTATTTTATTAGTATGCGGACAGTTTTACTTCTAATCACAAAAATTTATTTTTACATAAATGTGTTCCCCAACCCTGTCTTTTATGTTAAGTATGCTTGTTACAGTGATATGACATTAATGTAATTGCACCAGAAAGACACATTAAGAACAAAAACAACCAAAGACTGAAGAAAAAGAAATAGATTTTTAAATGATTATTTGAAAGAAATAGTGAGATGAACTAAAAACAGCCAAACACTACATGTGAGAGGTGCTTCAGGCTGATTCCCCCAACTGTCCCTCAAACCCTCTTACATACAGTTTCATCATTTCGGCCTTTATTACCAACCCTTATTATAAGACCTTTAAATGCATTACTGTGTCCATAATTTAACCTTGGGATCCCTGTATTCATCCAAAGAATAGATCAATAATGTAACAATTGAACACATCAAGTTTCAAGCAGACTAGAATATTATAATATTTGGTATTAAAGTTTGAAACCTGTGAAACTGTGCACATAAACCTCTCCATGGAGGACTCAAGAAGATCTGGCATCCCTCCTCCTGCATCCCAAAGTCTCAGAAGCATATAGAGTGCCAAGTCTCAGTCAATTAGAAGACTGTTGGTAGAATGATGTAAATAGAGAGACCATGAGATGAAAATAAGGGTAGAGGCAAAGACACAAACAGAATATCAAGCAGATTCATTATTTAGTCACATTACGGCACTGTCAAGGTTAGAGGGGTAACCACGGTGCAAATTAGCGTTTGATGAGGCACTTTGGATAACAGCAAACAATGTCATTGTAGAAGTATGAAAGAACATGTAGGTTAACTTCTTTTCGTCCTTCTACAAAAACACAAAATGCAGATGATGAACCTAAGAGCCGATGGTGAAAATGGATCCACAGTGAAGAGCCCCAGCCAGGATGCTGTAATAGGTCAGACTTTCTATTCTCTGTTGTGCACGACTGTCCAGAACTCCTTACAGTCCCTGGTGTTACTAATGGACCCCGTTTAACACATTTGGCTACCTTAACCCTCATGTTGACCCGTTGTCCTATATCAATGTTCTTTTTAATTCCCCAAAATAACATGATTGATTCCACACAACGCTCTTTGCCAAGTACAAATCTCTACTTTCATTAATTTTGGGGCGTCTTATTCAATTTTATAGCATTTGAAAACAAATTGAAGTGTTTTTGAAATAGTATTGAGAGTAAAAGTTGACATATTCCAGTCTGTGACTATCATCAACATCCATTCCTTTAATTTTAGTCTCAATAATTCCTAATTTCTGCTTTTCTAACTCAAACATTAGGTATAATTTCCTGTAAATGAGGTTTATTGACCATAAATTCCAAAAATAACTGTAAAACTAAAGTTAATAAGTTAGGGTTACGTAGTGTTAAACATTGAAAAAAGTATCAAAAGTGTTGAAAAATGGGAAAAAATGTAAGAAAAAGTAAAAAAACAAAACAATTTTGACGGGAAGACAACACAAGGGTTAACAAAACTTAGCTAACTGCAATGCAACGTTAGCTGTGTCATTGACAGCATGCTAGCCTTAAGGTTGTATCTGTGCTTACCATTTTACAGTTTGCAGACAGAAGTGAAGACCAAATATGACAGATGTGTAAGTCCTAAACATGATGAACATGCTTTAAGCAGTGAAACAAACTGCAAAATGCTGAATTTTGTCAGTGTGTGCTTTGTTTTGTCCATATTAATGTTTCATTTTATTTGTTCTACCTCTGCATCTTTGAATCTGGGCAAATAAGAACCATTTCACCACAGTTGTATGTCATGGGGATTTGCCCAGGGGTATTGGATACGGCCTCATCTTCACATATCCATGCACTGAAAATCTGCATGCACAGGCTCATCCAATCAAGACACAGCTATTCATCCCAACGAATCCTCCAAACCACACGACCACATTGGTTGTTTATTCCTGCCCCTCACACCCGTAGGAGCGTTTCATAATTAGCTGCTAATGTTGGCAGGTCACTCCCACAGGAGTGTTTTACATCTAACCCCTAACCTAACCCTAACCCCCTAACCTAACCCTAACCCCCTAACCTAACCCTAACCCCCTAACCTAACCCTAACCCTAACCCACAACTGTAGAAGAAAGCCTGGACTGGGACTATGAAGTCATAAATATGTGAAGAACATAGAAATCTCAGAAATTCTCTGAGATTAACGTGGTAAATGGATATTGTCAGAGAACATGAAGTCACAAATTTAGGAGAAAATAAAAATAGTTTTTTTTGTTGTCAAGGTAACACATCGGTTTACTTTGGGTATTTCGAGGCCAGGCTTCCTTGGTGCACCTGCGGCAACAAAGCCTTCTTATAGGTGGGTGTGTTAGAGGCTGTGGCAGTGATGGCTTCTCATTCACCACTTCCATCCCCTTTAATCACAGAGGAGCAGTTTCAGAGAGTTTGTCTGTGACTAGGGATGGAAATTCTTTTAAACTTTAGTTTTGAACCTGGACAATCTCAATCTCATCGCTCATATCAGCCACACATAGGCTACCTGTAGGCTATTATAATTTAAAATGTGGAGCTCCAGGCCAGCCTTAAAAAAAGACGAGGCATTCAGCTGTTACCTCCGTTACCCAGTGTTTTAGGATGGGGACTATGGCTATTTTACAGCCGTCTGATGCTGGTTGTTTTAGTCCTATTAGAGGGTAGGAACAAATGGCCTGTGTATGGTTTGGAGGACCTTTTGGTATGGTCACATTGTAATGGATGACCTAATAATCTAATGACCCAACAGATAATGACGCAGCATAATAGTCACATGACAAAAATAGTTCTTTTGAGGCAGACAGTGAGTGTGAACTCTGAAGTTCAGGTGAAAATGACATGTATTGCATGTATTGGTGTTTTCTCCCAGTTCGGGTCTGCTTGGTTGGACCACATTTTAGATCAAATTATCAGGTCTATTTAGATCGGGATTGACTGGTCTCTCGGGTCTCTTTCAGGTCAGTTCTTATTAACCTTGGGTGTATTTAAGATGTGTCTCTTAATTCTAAAATTGATTTAGGCACACCAGGTCTGTGTCGGATTGGGTCCAAAACTTTGGACCAGAAGGTATCCTGAAAGTCAAAAACACTCAAGGTCCATTTAGCTGGACTCGACTTGCTGCTGTATGACGCTGGTGCAGATGAGATCTCTCTCGGTCACTTCAACCACCGAACACAAGCTTTATTCTACTTACTAAAACTACAGCTGACAATCTAGTCAAATAAGTGAGAAACTAGACAGGAAGTAAACTTTATTGGGTCCTTATACTTCATTCTGGTCACTTTCTTAATTAAAAATCGTAGCAGATAAAACTCCACGTCGCTCAGATAGTGGGCTGGTGACGGACCCTGCTGAAATTTCATTGGCCAGAGTGACACCATCGGCAAGATGCTGCAAATATCAAGCACGTTTGATACGGGCGGACGCCTGCCCTCAGGGGTTAATCACCTCATTCCATTTCAGCACCAGCTAAGCACGCTCAGCCACTGCTGACTGAATTAACTTTGCCTTCAGCAGTGAGCTGAATTATACCATCTAGACTCAGCATGGACTTGTAGGGCCTCATGTAGAGTTCAAACTAAGACGAGAAAAACAAAAATCAACATTAAAATAAGAGTTTTACACTATAATGAGCAAGTGCATTTCATCATGTGTGGCTGTGTTAGTTAATTCTCATCAAATTAGACTTTTTTATCTCACTTATTTTAAAGGTTAACTGAAAGGAAGTGCACGCATTACACAGATCTCCTGTTTAAATGTTATTTCTTGTGCACTCTTTGAGAAAAACGTTCCATGATGGCACCCATTGAAATGCAATTCTTTGCATACATAGACCGAGAATCTTTTTTCATATACCTAATCAAAAGAGTCATTTAAAATAGATTTCCATGAAGCATTACTGTCACCGTTCTATTATCGGCTGATGGAGACACTGACTAACGTCCAGACTGCAGTTGATGTGTTCAGTACAACACACAGATACATCATCCGCCCCCATTAGCTTTCTAGCTAATGTCTTCTTCTCAGCTACAGGCATGAACGCATTATTATGAATTCTATTGGGTTTCTTGCCCCCTCCCCCGTAGTAGCCTGATTAGTTGAGGTTAGGCATTGACTTTCAGTGGTTAATGTCAGGATGGCTCATTGAGCAAGGAGATAGGACCTTAACAAATCGGGTTTTTTGAGTGTGCGTCCAGAGGACACTCAAAATCCACCACTCTATTTTTTTTCATCAGTGTGCAACAAAGCGGAAACAGGAAGCCTGGACGAGCTGGAGGGTAACCGGATGCCAGGACTCTGAGTGACTGCAGGTCTCTCTTGTAACGTACTGGGTTAAGATGAGTTCTTCTTTGGTGAATGAAAGGCTTGATCCCACCAAGTAGGTCATCCAATCAAATCGAAGCATTGATGGGCAATGCTGCCATTTTTTAACCTTTTTTCTTCTTCTTCTAGTCCGTAGAAATAGCAAAGTCGGGGGCCTTTGCTCATTAGCGCCACCTCTGTTCGGGAGAAGACCGCAGCTAGTGTCACGACCACCACGCACGAGTATAAATAGTTGCGTCCTGCAGTCACTCTGAGAGTCCTCGTTCAGGCTTCCTGTTTCCACTCTGAGATCCTCGTTCAGGCTTCCTGTTTCCACTCTGAGATCCTCGTTCAGGCTTCCTGTTTCCACTCTAAGAGTCCTCGTTCAGGCTTCCTGTTTCCACTCTGAGATCCTCGTTCAGGCTTCCTGTTTCCACTGAGAGATCCTTGTTCAGACTTCCTGTTTCCACTCTAAGAGTCCTCGTTCAGGCTTCCTGTTTCCACTCTAAGAGTCCTCGTTCAGGCTTCCTGTTTCCACTCTGAGATCCTCGTTCAGGCTTCCTGTTTCCACTGAGAGATCCTTGTTCAGACTTCCTGTTTCCACTCTAAGAGTCCTCGTTCAGGCTTCCTGTTTCCACTCTAAGAGTCCTCGTTCAGGCTTCCTGTTTCCACTCTAAGAGTCCTCGTTCAGGCTTCCTGTTTCCACTCTAAGAGTCCTCGTTCAGGCTTCCTGTTTCCACTCTAAGAGTCCTCGTTCAGGCTTCCTGTTTCCACTCTAAGAGTCCTCGTTCAGGCTTCCTGTTTCCACTCTGAGATCCTTGTTCAGGCTTCCTGTTTCCACTCTAAGAGTCCTCGTTCAGGCTTCCTGTTTCCACTCTGAGATCCTTGTTCAGGCTTCCTGTTTCCACTCTAAGAGTCCTCGTTCAGGCTTCCTGTTTCCACTCTAAGAGTCCTCGTTCAGGCTTCCTGTTTCCACTCTGAGATCCTTGTTCAGGCTTCCTGTTTCCACTCTAAGAGTCCTCGTTCAGGCTTCCTGTTTCCACTTTGTCGCGCGCCACTGAAAGAAATGGTCTACGCCTCTGACGACACTTAAAATCCTGACCCGCCAGCGAGATCTACGTCATTATGACGTCACGTTGGCTCGCCCACGCTTGGATACGTCAACTGTAAAACGGCTCTACCATGACTGAGTGAATAAGCCTGCAAAACAAAGTGCTCATGTCAGTTTTCAGATGGCTGATTAGCTAAGCAGCGGTTTAAAAATGCCCCTGCAAAGAAAGGCTGCATAATTGCAATTTTATTGAAATTGCAATTTGGACTAGTACAATATTAATCAAACTGTAATAATATAAAAATTAACTGTTTTAATATTTTTCAATGAAAATGAGAATAATGATACCAAAATGATCATTCCCTCCTATACCGTGAATCATATCGCAATCGCTATATCAGTCAAAATAACTGCAATTAGATGTTTTCCTCCTATCGTGCAGCCCTACTGCAGATGTTTATGCTATATTTTGTATCTTTATTCACGGCACAGCTAGCAAACGCTGCCGGCCTGTGCCTTGTCTTGACTACCAGTCAGTCAACACAGACGCTGGCCAACCCACTCAGAGGTTTAGAGGCTGAAGGATCACATCTGATCTATCTCTTGTACAATGTTCATTGTAACTTCTTTTTTTTTTAAATACAAATAAGGGTGACATTGATGATTTGAGATGGACTTTGAGGAGGGATGTGTTTTCTCACCACAGAGCACTGATTGGTTCCAGCTTTATACCTGAAACTAATCCTCTCCCCTTTCTCCTGCTTGTTTAGCTTTTTAATGTGCTTTTGTACAACCTACTTTCAGTTAGAAATAACATTATTTTACAATCTAGTTATTAAACAACATTGTCCTACAACAAGTACAACATGTAATTATGATTACATTATGCGCACATAGTATCCTATGTTTTACATTGAAACAGAAGCCCATTACTGCAGTGCAGTCCTGTGAGATGCAGCAGTTATTGATTGAGCATGGATGGTATTGAGCATGTTGAAGGAAGGTTGAAACCAATCAAATCTCAGCCCCTGTGAGTCTGTCTTCCCTGGTTCTTGTTAACTTGCAACTAAAGACCAAATTAATCAACAATGTCTCTTTTCTGTGTCTTTTCAATTATTTGCTCTTGTTTACAACCGGGTAAAAAAATAACTGGGCTGCTTCCTAACATACATGGACACTTAGAGTTCATTTGTAATACTTGGAAACTGTAATAGTCATCTAACGGTGATGGAAATGTCCGTGACACGGCCTCTAAATTAAGCTTTTCTGAGCTAGTGAGATGTTTTCAATGCTGCATACACTGGCATTTGCAACTAATTTGTAATATGTGATAGTATCTTGTTTTTTTCAAGTAATGTACGTAAAACTGGTCCTATGATACTGTATGTTTCTGTGTTTCCGTAGCGTAACACTGAATTTCTGTGACAACAAATAGCTTCAACTTTATTTGTACATTATCACCCCTACCCTATCCACATTTTCTTGCAATGTGACAACAACAAAAAATCATTTGAGAGAAAAGTGAGGAAAATCGGACTTGTAGAAACCCAGAAGAGGTGTGAAGTCTCATGTGTGCACACCTTAAATAATAAAGGGGGAGCAGCTGTTGCCTTTGCTCCAGCGTGAGATTGCCTGCAGGTTCCTGCCACAGGGTACATATTAAAACATGAGCCTGCATGACAACAGCTAAAGGATATCTTCTCTTATTTAGACTCTGTGCTCACTGGACGGAGGCCTGCTGTGATACATTTTGTTGTTCTTTAGATTTTTCCTGGAGGATTTGTTTGGAAAGATAGATGGTTCTTTGATCGAAATGTAGCTGAACAGCAATGTAAATGACGCAAACTCCGAGGTTTATTAGTGTCACAACTGTGTTATAGTGTGTAATTCTGGAGGCACAGTGTCAGACAGAATGATGCAAACTCTGCGTCTCTAACCTCACAGTTGAGAAACATCACATACATCATAAGCGTGCGTGTTTGACAGTTATGTCTGATATGTTGCTAATACAATACACACATTTGGAGTGTATTTAAATTTCATTTCATATGCCATTCTGTGCATTTCATATTCACAGCGTGATCGATGCATGCTAGCAGTCACACACACAGACCATTAAACAACATCTGTAATACAAAGCAGTGGTTCAAGTGGGCTTGATTTGCATTGGCTGAGTCCCCCTCTGTGGCAGGGCTACATGTACGGTTTAACCACAACCAAAACACAACACTGGAATCAGCTGCTTAGAGCTCAAACAGTCAGGATAATGCGGCAGGAATAACAAGGAGGCACGAGGGAAACGATAACATGATGCCAATTACTATTGATTGGTAAAGCTGTTTCACTGATTCAAATCTCCGCTTATTTCTAGCACTTCATCCATCAGAATGAGTAACGTGAAACAGCTGTACACAGACGCTGATGCAGAGTTACAGCGCAGGACATACAAGTTTAAATTTAAGTTTATTTCATTTTTATAGCACCCAAAACACATACATACACATACACACCCACATACATGAAATAGAAGGAAAGAACACTGATAAATCACAATTAAAATTAAAAACCAGAGAATAAAAGTGTCTTAAGCTGCGTCTTAAAAGTACCAACAGACTCAGCCTGTCTAATCTGTCTAACCTATCCATGAATAGACTAGAGACTCAATTATTATATTAGTGTACCTATATTTTACGGCTTTCTTTAACACCACTTCAACCATGGTTACCCTGTTGTTCCATTCCTGTTGTTGTCCCTCTCTTTCCCCTCGAGCCTGAGCCACTTCAACTGTTCTCCTTGTGCCGCAGGCTCCGGCTGCAAGATGCGAACGTTGGACAGTGGAATTGGAACCATCCCCCTTCCTGAATCCTGTTCCTTCTTCTCCTCCATCCTGCACCTCCTCCCCAAATCCTCATCCATCCCCGAGCAGTCCCTCAGTCCTCCCAGTGTCCCCGGTTCGTCCAGCGAGGACGTATCTCCTTCCCCGTTACCCCGGTGGAGGATACCCTCCGGCTTTAATGACTGCAGCCATGCACGGGTGCCAAACTCCCTCTCTGACTCCTCCATGACCCATATCCAGTCAGTGCCTTTTCCCACTGTGGCCTTCCTCCAGCCCATCCAACCCCAGTGTGAACCCATTGTAACCAAGAGCAGGCCGCCCAGACCTCCGCCAGGTACAGTAAAGCCTCACATGTGGAGTGCAGAAGTAAAGATGATGCTCCAAGGGTTTTCCCTTTTAGTGCTGTGGACTCATCTGTTCTCATACAATAAGGCTGCTGGATAAGAGGAAATATGCCGTGATAATGTTAATGTTACTTGCGATATATAAACCGATATTAAAATGTACTTGAGGGCGTGCCCTGACAGTACCTAGGTAAGGACTACTAGCCAGTCAGGAGCAGAGTATAAGGGTCCTGACAGTACCTAGGTAAGGACTACTAGCCAGTCAGAAGCAGAGTATAAGGGTCCTGACAGTACCTGGGTAAGGACTACTAGCCAGTCAGAAGCAGAGTATGAGGCCCTGACAGTACCTGGGTAAGGACTACTAGCCAGTCAGGAGCAGAGTATGAGGGTCCTGACAGTACCTAGGTAAGGACTACTAGCCAGTCAGAAGCAGAGTATGAGGACTCTGACAGTACCTAGGTAAGGACTACTAGCCAGTCAGAAGCAGAGTATGAGGACTCTGACAGTACCTAGGTAAGGACTACTAGCCAGTCAGAAGCAGAGTATGAGGACTCTGACAGTACCTAGGTAAGGACTACTAGCCAGTCAGGAGCAGAGTATAAGGGTCCTGACAGTACCTAGGTAAGGACTACTAGCCAGTCAGGAGCAGAGTATAAGGGTCCTGACAGTACCTAGGTAAGGACTACTAGCCAGTCAGGAGCAGAGTATAAGGGTCCTGACAGTACCTGTAAGGACTACTAGCCAGTCAGAAGCAGAGTATGAGGCCCTGACAGTACCTGGGTAAGGACTACTAGCCAGTCAGGAGCAGAGTAAGGGTCCTGACAGTACCTAGGTAAGGACTACTAGCCAGTCAGAAGCAGAGTATGAGGACTCTGACAGTACCTAGGTAAGGACTACTAGCCAGTCAGAAGCAGAGTATGAGGACTCTGACAGTACCTAGGTAAGGACTACTAGCCAGTCAGGAGCAGAGTATAAGGGTCCTGACAGTACCTGGGTAAGGACTACTAGCCAGTCAGAAGCAGAGTATGAGGCCCTGACAGTACCTGGGTAAGGACTACTAGCCAGTCAGGAGCAGTATGAGGGTCCTGACAGTACCTAGGTAAGGACTACTAGCCAGTCAGAAGCAGAGTATGAGGACTCTGACAGTACCTAGGTAAGGACTACTAGCCAGTCAGAAGCAGAGTATGAGGGCCCTGACAGTACCTAGGTAAGGACTACTAGCCAGTCAGAAGCAGAGTATGAGGGTTCTGACAGTACCTAGGTAAGGACTACTAGCCAGTCAGAAGCTGAGCATGAGGGCCCTGACAGTACCTAGGTAAGGACTACTAGCCAGTCAGAAGCAGAGTATGAGGACTCTGACAGTACCTAGGTAAGGACTACTAGCCAGTCAGAAGCAGCGTATGAGGACTCTGACAGTACCTAGGTAAGGACTACTAGCCAGTCAGAAGCAGAGTATGAGGACCCTGACAGTACCTAGGTAAGGACTACTAGCCAGTCAGAAGCTGAGCATGAGGGCCCTGACAGTACCTAGGTAAGGACTACTAGCCAGTCAGAAGCAGGGTATGAGGCCCTGACAGTACCTGGGTAAGGACTACTAGCCAGTCAGAAGCAGAGTATGAGGCCCTGACAGTACCTGGGTAAGGACTACTAGCCAGTCAGGAGCAGAGTATGAGGGTCCTGACAGTACCTAGGTAAGGACTACTAGCCAGTCAGAAGCAGAGTATGAGGACTCTGACAGTACCTAGGTAAGGACTACTAGCCAGTCAGAAGCAGAGTATGAGGACTCTGACAGTACCTAGGTAAGGACTACTAGCCAGTCAGAGCAGAGTATAAGGGTCCTGACAGTACCTGTAAGGACTACTAGCCAGTCAGAAGCAGAGTATGAGGCCCTGACAGTACCTGGGTAAGGACTACTAGCCAGTCAGGAGCAAAGTATGAGGGTCCTGACAGTACCTAGGTAAGGACTACTAGCCAGTCAGAAGCAGAGTATGAGGACTCTGACAGTACCTAGGTAAGGACTACTAGCCAGTCAGAAGCTGAGCATGAGGGCCCTGACAGTACCTAGGTAAGGACTACTAGCCAGTCAGAAGCAGAGTATGAGGACTCTGACAGTACCTAGGTAAGGACTACTAGCCAGTCAGAAACAGAGTATGAGGGCTCTGACAGTACCTAGGTAAGGACTACTAGCCAGTCAGAAGCAGAGTATGAGGACCCTGACAGTACCTAGGTAAGGACTACTAGCCAGTCAGAAGCTGAGCATGAGGGCCCTGACAGTACCTAGGTAAGGACTACTAGCCAGTCAGGAGCAGAGTATGAGGGTCCTGACAGTACCTAGGTAAGGACTACTAGCCAGTCAGAAGCAGAGTATGAGGACTCTGACAGTACCTAGGTAAGGACTACTAGCCAGTCAGAAGCAGAGTATGAGGACTCTGACAGTACCTAGGTAAGGACTACTAGCCAGTCAGGAGCAGAGTATAAGGGTCCTGACAGTACCTGGGTAAGGACTACTAGCCAGTCAGAAGCAGAGTATGAGGCCCTGACAGTACCTGGGTAAGGACTACTAGCCAGTCAGGAGCAAAGTATGAGGGTCCTGACAGTACCTAGGTAAGGACTACTAGCCAGTCAGAAGCAGAGTATGAGGACTCTGACAGTACCTAGGTAAGGACTACTAGCCAGTCAGAAGCTGAGCATGAGGGCCCTGACAGTACCTAGGTAAGGACTACTAGCCAGTCAGAAGCAGAGTATGAGGACTCTGACAGTACCTAGGTAAGGACTACTAGCCAGTCAGAAACAGAGTATGAGGGCTCTGACAGTACCTAGGTAAGGACTACTAGCCAGTCAGAAGCAGAGTATGAGGACCCTGACAGTACCTAGGTAAGGACTACTAGCCAGTCAGAAGCTGAGCATGAGGGCCCTGACAGTACCTAGGTAAGGACTACTAGCCAGTCAGGAGCAGAGCATGAGGGCCCTGACAGTACCTAGGTAAGGACTACTAGCCAGTCAGAAGCAGAGCATGAGGGCGTGTACCCTTGGCAACACTGATTAATTGTTTTTATTCAAAGGACTTTAAGTTTCATCTCTTAAGTTTGTATTTTTCTACATTTTATTTATCAAACCTTTAATATAAGTTGATGTTTCTCTGTTCTTTTAGTAAGAACTCATAAATAACTACAAATAACTAATGTTAGGGACATCTGTTTATGTTTTATTACGGGTTTATTTATTATTTTTTTTATTTAAATAGATATCGGCAAATCAGATTTTTAAATAACCAAACATTTGTATCTGTGTCGGCCTTAAAAATCCTTGATTGAGTTTTTTAGACACACAGAACAAAGAGAAAAGCAGCGCAGCATTTAAATGTTAAATGTAGAAGTTGAATGTCAACATTATGAAGCCTTGCCTAAGGAACCTGAGTCATGGTAGTTACTGGACAATAATTGATATTTGATTATGAGCGAAAAAATGGAGTTTACTAACCCTATCTACAGAAAGCTCTTCCACTAAACGTTAAGCATTCAAAATACTCAAAGGTTAGAGACCATTTAATTTAACAAACTGTGCTGTATAAGCTTTAAAAATGTATCCGTCATCCGTCGCTCTCCTTTAAAAAGGATGAAAGTGTCCAATGAAAGTTCTGCTTGGGTTCATCTATTATTCATTTATCCGTTCTAAGGAGCACGCCGAGGAGATGTTGAAGCTACGTTGAGGAAATGCATTTCATGAAAGACCCCCTCCTGTCAAGCTTTATTTACACAAATGTGAAATTGAAAGAGAACGTGTAGGAGTGAAGGAGTTTACGTACCTTGGGGTCTTGTTCTCGAGTGAGGGGACTATGGAGCGTGAGATTGGTTGGAGAATCGGAGCAGGGGGTATTACATTCAGTTTATCGCACCGTTGTGACGAAAAAAGAGCTGAGCCAGAAGGCAAAGCTCTCGATCTACCGGTCAGTGTTCGTTCCTACCCTCACCTATGGTCATGAAGGCTGGGGCAGGACCCAAAGAACGAGGTCCAGGGTACAAGCGGCAGAAATGGGTTTCCTCAGGAGGGGGGCTGGGTCTCCCTTAGAGATCGGGTGAGAAGCTCAGTCCTCCGAGAGGAGCTGGGAGTAGAGCCGCTGCTCGCGCGAAAGGAGCCAGTTGAGGTGGTTCAGGCATCTGGTGAGGATGTCTCCTGGGCGCCTCCCTAGGGAGGTGGTCCAGGCACGTCCAGCTGGGAGGAGGCCTCGGGGAAGACCCAGGACTAGGTGGAGAGATTATATCTCCAACCTGGCCTGGGAACGCCTCGATCCCCAGTCGGAGCGGGTTGATGTGGCTCGGGAAAGGGAAGTTTGGGGTCCCCTGCTGGAGCTGCTGCCCCCGCGACCTGATACCGGATAAGCGGATGAAGATGGATGGACGACGTGTATATATAATAACACAATAGATTAGCTAAAGCGGCAGTGATCTCGGTACGTCATGGCAACAACCGGAGCCTTCATCGCTACGCTGATAGCTTTCATGCAGGAGGGGACAGTGTAGACGTGGCCTGCTTGGTATGTTAATCATTTTCACTTTGCATTGTCAAGAGGAAAGATGTATTTTGTGTGTTGGTGGCTCTTAACGAGTCATGTTTTCAGAGTGAAGCCCCGAGGGTACTCCACCACACACATAATATATATTTTCATCTGAACAGTTTCAAAATGGGGAGATGCCTAATGTACACTAAATAAGCCGGTGCTCAGTTAGAGCAGCTGTGTCTCTCTTGATTGACTTTATTATTTGAAAGTGATTGTCAATCTGCCCGCCCCTACAGTCTTTCTTCAAAGTGCATATCCACAGCGTACTTCCTCATGTAGAGCTGCAGTAGAAAAACAACAGATTTTGAACAAATATTACAGCCTGGAAAGCTTGAGAACTGAAACTGCTACCTCCCTTCTCTATCGACCCTTAGGTACTGCAGCTATATGCCTGTCAAGCTTTTTGTTTTTCATTCTCACGCAGCATATACGCAGTTGACAGTAATGTTTTGGTTGTTTTTATCCAAACAATGGGTCCCTGATTTAAGACAGAAATAGACAAAAGCAGGGCTCTCATTCCCAACCGACAACCATGCAAGCTCTAGCCAGCTAGCTAATAAGTCTTAGCTAAACCCCGTCTCCAGCTGACTTTTTGATGTTTCCAGCTGACTCATATTAAAATAAACTTTAACCAGATCCAGTAATGAGCCAGGCAGAGACGGTAATGCTAGCCTAAACTCTGATATTGAAGCATCCAGGACCAGAGCCTATGCAATGGGGAAATACCACACAGTGGGTGGCAGATATGCTTATATTAGAGCAGATAAAACTCACAGTTAAATAAATTCCTTATACTTTTTCTCTCATGTTTTTGATTAAGGAAAGTCTAAAATAAACAGACACGAACCTCCAATCTCACAGCCACATGTGCATTGCTTTGGCGAAAACAAGCTAATAATAATAATAATTTATACTGTTGATTGAGCCCCAGTGAGGAAATTACAATTTACACTCTGTTATTAATGACTACACACAGGCCCGAAATACACACACATGCTCAAAACCTAATCATGCACAAATGGAGAGATTTCAGAGTAGGGGGGGGCTGCCAGCTGGACCAGCGCCCTGAGTGGTTGGGGGGATGTGGTGCCTTGCTCAAGGGCACCTGGCAGTGCCCAGGTGGTGAAGTGGCATCTCTCCAACTACCAATCAATACTCCGTACTTTGGTCCGTACGCATTATGGAAAGGATCCCTTTGAGTCCTTTCAACCAGAAACAGCTCTGAAGTTGCTAGCGCTAAACCCACCAGACTCCATTCAAAAAAGCTAAACTTTTAGCGTGTATAGAGCCGACATATTTTCACATGTAAATCTGTACACTATGTGTTTATTTCAACCAAAACTAGAGTTGTGATGGTTGGAAAAGTGGAAAGACAACACAAAACGGCTTTTCATAGTTTTATTTTGTTTCTGTTGACTTATAATGAAGTGTATTTTATGATGCTAAAATGACTTTTTATTTACATGGAGTCTGGTGGGTTTAGCGAACACAATTTTGCAGATGTTTTTACGTTAAAAAAAGGATTTTACTCTATAACAGAAAGGTTGACCTCCTTAGAATTCCTTTCCATAATGTTGTCAAGCACTTAGAATAATAATCTGAGTCTGTCAGCGGCAAAACAGGCACTTTTGTGAAGGTAAATACAAGCTGGACACTTGCCCTATCGACTTACATTGTACTTGTAGCCTGTTTCTGCAGCGATCTCGCTTAATACTGGACCAATGTCAAAGATTGTTGTTCCCATATGTTACTTAGACACGAAAAACATGGGAAAATAGGGTGCAGGTTGAAAAAAACGGTAGTTACCCTTTAACTGTCACTCCATATCTGGCGAACTAAACTCAAGCTTCATTTATTCCAGTCTGGTTAGATGGTTGTCACTTTAGGCTCAGAATTACAGATTTGCCTCTGCCCGTTTAGTGTCACTCAGATCTTCTGCTTCTTTAATAATCGTGCTTTCTCTGAAGAGTTCAGCCTGCCTGTGTCACTCTGGTCTCCTAACTCCACTCTCCTCGACTCGAGAGGGAATAAAGTCTGACTGCTGAGAAGACCTCTGAAATGAGTTTCATTCTGTGCTTTTTCCAGGTGGGATGGAACCAAAGAAGTTGACGTACATCAAATCGAAAACCCGATCCACCACGAGCCAACAGAAAGAACAGACGAGACTTCAGCTTGCCAACTGTAAGAC
>JABXJD010000992.1:87500-105000 GCA_013375575.1 Percina caprodes | reverse complement strand
TTTGATTGTCTCTGGCAACTTTACAAATGTAATATTTAAAGTTCAATATTCTCTTTTTACTCTTAACCCTTGTGTTGTCTTCACTTTCGGGACCCTCTTGTATCCCTCGGGTCAAACTGACCGTGACTTACTGTTTATGGGTTTTTAACCCTCGTGTTGTCTTCCCATCAAAATTGAAAAACACTTTTGTTGACGCTTTTTATCGACGTTTTTAACTTTTCTTACATTTTTGTCCCTTTTTTCAACCCTTTTGACACTTTTTCTCAATGTTTGTCCCTTTGTTTTCAACACAACCTTATTAACTTTAGTTTTCCAGATATCTTTAGAATAGAAAACCTCATTTATAGGAAATTATGCCTAATATTTGAGTTAGAAAAGCAGAAATTAGGAATTATTGAGACTAAAATTAAAGGAATGGATGTTGATGATAATCACAGACTGGAATATGTCAACTTTTACTCTCAATACTATTTCAAAAACACTTCAATTTGGTTTCAAATGCTATAAAATTGAATAAGACGCCCCAAAATTAATGAAAGTAGAGATTTGTACTTGGCAAAGAGCGTTGTGTGGAATCAATCATGTTATTTTGGGGAATTAAAATGAACATTGATATAGGAAAACGGGTCAATTTGACCCGAAGACAACATGAGGGGTAAGAAAAGGTTTTGCGTCTTCAGCTTGCTAGCTGCTGGTTTCTTAACATGCAGTTAAGAGTAGTTAGTTAGTTAGCAGTTAGCAGTTAGTAGTTAGCGGTTAGCAGTTAGCAGTTAGCGTACGGTATTACAACCAAAACAATGAGCATGAAGAAAGCGTCATTTGATTATATTTTCAAGAATATTGACCGATGCAAGTTTGAATATTTAACCCTCGTGTTGTCTTCGGGTCAAATTGACCTGTCTTTAGAGTGTTTTATATCTGAAATATGGATTTCTTTCAACCAAATTACCCCAAAACAACATGGATGATTCTTCAGGTAACATTAATGATTACGTTCATTGAATTTTTGGGGTGTTTTATTTAATCTTATAGCAGTTGAATTCTTTTTTTTTTTTTTTAATTGTTTCAAACCAGTATCCGGACTAAACTTTGACATCTACCCATCTGAGATCCACTCAACATCCTCTGATCTTAACTATTAGTCAAAATAGTTAATAATTTCTCAGTTTTTAACTAAAAACGTATGTATAATTTGATATAAATGAGGTTTGTTGACCATGAATTTCAAGAATAAGTGTAAAACCTGTTATTAAACCAGCTCAGGTTTTTTAAAAAAAGCACCAAAAGCTGGAAAAAATGAGAAATAAATCAGAAAAAGCAACATAAACATCAGAATTTTGATGTTTTTTGATTTGATGAAGTTCATGGTGAACGGGAAGACAACACAAGGGTTATGTAACTAACTAATTGACCACCAGACCTCCATTGTGGCACCAGCTGTGGTCACTAAAACCAAGATTATTTAGCCACATTCATTTGCATTCTCCGGCCATGTATGCCCATGTTAATACATGTTCATGTGAAGATGTAATTCTACTTTAGATCAAATACATATCTAAAAACATATGTCAGTCATTTATGTTCAGATGGAACTTTATAAACTCAAGCTTACAAACTATGACTCCATCCTGAAGGCATTTTATGTAGAGCACTAACTACTGAGCTCTGTACCTGACTGAGTAATGTGATGCTTTAAAGTGTGCACTATCTTGTTGGAGAGTTTTTTTTATTGTCACAATATTAATGTCACCTTGCATGCAACCCTCTTGCTTATTCTAACCGCAGACATATGAATCTAATATTCAACATATAAAGAGTTTCATCACAAAAGGGTTAAAATACTGAAAGTTGATGCGCACTGCTCAGTATTGATGATGTCAGATGTCAGAAAATCTGTCATTGCTTCGGCGAAGGTCTTTAAAAATATCATCCACACAAGTGTCACAGTGCACATCGCATCTTGTAATGAAGCTCTTCACATGGGAACTACATTCTGTATTTTTTACATGTTTCCACAGTTATGACATCAAGACAAAGTACTGCGTTTTGCATGTAACCTTAGTTGTAAAGCACCTAGTAGGCACATCGTGGACATAGTCGTGCTAGCTCAGGGAAAATACCATTTGTTGTCTCTGATAGATGCTGTGGATTTAATAACTAAACCTCAACGTCCCAACCAAGTCGTTGCAGCCGGTGAACACCAGATTTCACTGTAATGGTTTAACCCTTGTGTTGTCTTGCCTACAACCACGAAAAAAAAACCCTGTTTTGGTCACTTTTTTCAACATTATTATCGCTTTTTCCGACATTTTTGTCACTTTTTCAAAGATGTGGTTGATTTTTTTTGTGACAAAAAAAACAACAATTAACTGAAAACGGGTCAAATTTGATCCAAGGACAACATGAGGGTTAAGGATATTAAACGAACTCAGTATTTTCCTCTTGTTGGTTTTTGTCTGTACATTTAACTGTATAATATCTCACCAGTTTCTCTCTCTATTTATGTATGCCGTGTCCTTTATAGTAATGTTTTGGTGTTTTGAATGCATCCTGACATATTTGACCGTTTTTTGCTGCTTTGCAACGTCCCCCCCCCCCCACACACACACACACACCTTTGTCAGCTTCTTGCCTTCATGTGTAGATATTTGCCAAAATGCGTCAAAATCGCCAGAACCAGGGTCCGAAATTAACACGAGCCACGTGCCAAATGCGGGAGTAAATCTCAGAGGGCTATCCGCCACGTGGTGGGTACACGTGTTTGTACCAAAATAGTTATGTTTTTCCTTTTGTTGGAGCTACTTTCTTCGGTTCTTCTGCTGTACGCCGGTTGGAGCTTGGGGGCGACCGACACACCGGAACGGCAGCCACCACGTCACTACTTCTAGCTAACGTGTTTCCCATGTTTCCCCAAATGCTTCCCAATTCCCAGTCGAAAATTTCAACCCCTAAAGTCGGATTTCACCCCCTAAAGTCGGATTTCACCCCCTAAAGTCGGGTTTCACCCCCTAAAGTCGAAAATTTCACCCCTAAAGTCGGATTTCACCCCCTAAAGTCGGGTTTCACCCCCTAAAGTCGAAAATTTCACCCCCTAAAGTCGGATTTCACCCCCTAAAGTCGGATTTCACCCCCTAAAGTCGGGTTTCACCCCCTAAAGTCGGATTTCACCCCCTAAAGTCGGGTTTCACCCCCTAAAGTCGAAAATTTCACCCCCTAAAGTCGGATTTCACCCCCTAAAGTCGGATTTCACCCCCTAAAGTCGAAGATTTCACCCCCTAAAGTCGGATTTCACCCCCTAGTCAGATTTCACCCCCTAAAGTCGAAAATGTCACCCCCTAAAGTCGGATTTCACCCCCTAAAGTCGAAAATTTCACCCCTAAAGTGGGATTTCACCCCTAAAGTCGGATTTCACCCCTTAAAGTCGGATTTCACCCCCTAAAGTCGAAAATTTCACCCCCTAAAGTTGAAAATTTCACCCCCTAAAGTCGGATTTCACCCCCTAAAGTCGGATTTCACCCCCTAAAGTTGGATTTCCGGGAAAGTCGGGGAACCTTACATAACCCCGACCAAAGCTGACCTCAAAATCCAAGATGGCTGCTCCGTGCATCAGCAGTAGTGAAATTGTTGTAATATACAGTACAATTGTGTTATTGTTGTCAAATTAAACCGGTCGTACACACGGTACTGTCCACCATTTTTTATCTGTGGACATGTGGTTAGGAAGTTTGTATGCACAAAATACGGCATAATACATTGTAATCGACTGGTGTTGCTAACAGTGGCTAACCCGGCTAGAGCCACTGTGAAATAACGGTTGTTCGGACTTGTTGTGCCGTAGCTCCGACTTCCGAAGTAAAGGAATACATTAATTAGCCAGGACGTAGCTATTTTTAGCAAGAGTCAGCCAGCCTTCAAAAAGAAAGCACAATGAAAACGGAGAGTTACAAAAAGAATGATAAAGGAGTGAAGACGAAGCTCGGCCGATCTAACGTTAACCGCGGACTTGGCCGGTGGGTCAGGAGGTTAATTTCGGACACTGCGAACACCGCTCAGAGCTAATCACATATACAGGAAATGAATGCAACTAAATCTACATATCAGACTTGTCATGGTTACTATAGCCATATTCCTTTGAAACACTAGAAACAGTTTACACTTTCACGTGATGTAGAACTCTGAAGCACTGTAAAGTTGCACAATATCATACGTCATCATACTGTATTTACCTCTTTACTTACTACATCTTTACTCACTTGCTACATGTATCTGTTGAAGGTAATATTTGTAGACTTACAGTGGTGTTCATACCAATAACACACAGGTTTAATAAATGAAATATGTAGCATGCACATGTGAGGCGAGGTGTTAAAGGATCAGGGAACAGATTGGCTGTACTGATACGGGTAGATGGAGCATGGCGTCTGTGTTTTTAACATGGCTCACGTAATGAAGAGCCTCACGCTCACAAGAGTATTGTATTTTTCTAACATTTACTCTAATACCCTGTATTTGTACTCCACACTAATGAGTGTAATTTAACATTTATTGCACATATTGTTACTCACTATTACAGTAATTCTCCCTCTAAATGTTTTCTTTTTCAGAACCCAATAATAACAGTGATGTTATCGTGTGACAGTCACCTTAGCAGTACAAATTGTATATTCTTTGTTTTATGGAAAAAAAAGCAAAGTACAAATAAACTATTTCAATACTTATACAACATTATGGATGCTTCCTTGTGGTTTGTTCAATTTGGATTCTCAGGCTGTCAAATTAACGCGAATATAACGAGTTAGCGCACATTCCTTTCAACGGCACTAGTGTGTTTGACACGCGGTTTATTGGCTATATATATAAAATATATATATATATATATTTTGTTATTGGCTAGAAAAAAAATGGCAAAAACGTTGGAAAAAGCATGAAAAGATGATGGTTGATGGGAAGACAACACAAGGATTAAGTAGAAATGGACAAAAAAAAGGCTTTTAAATGGAAAGTGGAGTTTCTAAGTTCTTCCAGATGGTTCTCTCCACAAGACTAAAGTTACGTCCACTTGCCTACTAACCTTAACCCTTTCTCCCCTCCCATGAGGATAAGAAAACTTGAAAAATATCTCTGGTAAAGTATATTTAGAAAAGACCAAATGTGCAATTAATTTGTGAAAAATTCTGAGTTAGCTTTGACAATCATGCAATGAAATATTTTTAATGTATGACCTACTGAGTTCTTGTGGCTAGAAAAAGCTCCAGATGTGATTTTATGCAGACTGGGGGGGACCTTGGCTTGAGTTTCCTCCCATCTCCAGAGTCCACTTCCATCTCCAGAGTCCACTTCCATCTCCAGAGTCTACTTCCATCCCCAGAGTCCACTTCCATCTCCAGAGTCCACTTCCATCTCCAGAGTCCACTTCCATCCATCTCCAGAGTCCACATCCATCCATCTCCAGAGTCCACTTCCATCTCCAGAGTCCACTTCCATCTCCAGAGTCTACTTCCATCCCCAGAGTCCACTTCCATCTCCAGAGTCCACTTCCATCTCCAGAGTCCACTTCCATCTCCAGAGTCCACTTCCATCCATTTCCAGAGTCCACTTCCATCTCCAGAGTCCACTTCCATCTCCAGAGTCTACTTCCATCTCCAGAGTCCACTTCCATCTCCAGAGTCCACTTCCATCTCCAGAGTCCACTTCCATCTCCCGTTATCTGTGCTGGCCACTGTGAACGATGAAGGCGCCAGAGCAGTGGGTCCAACTTACTTTTCCAACTTTGTGACAACAAGTGTTGTTATTTTTAATTCACAGTTTGCCGTATACCGACCAACATGCATGGGCACTGGACCAGGGTTTCTAAAACTGGAAGCAAACTCCTGCTGAGCTGCCAACCAGTGAAAAAAACTAAAGTGAAAAAACAAATGGAAACAAATGGCTGGTTCGCCAGATAGCACCGAGGTTCCCATAATCCCGGGGGAAAAAACAGTGGAAGAACCAGATCTAATTTGGTGGGAAAGCAGGAAAAGAGGACTTTGCTTGACTGCTTTATATCTATAAAATAAAGTTTTATTTTTACCACTAAGGAAATTACTGACCCAATAGCGCGACCATATAATCTCAGGATCCACAGAAACCTTCCAAGGTGGACTCATTATTGCATTGCACTCACACACTCAAACGCTCTGACTTACGAACCTACATCAGCCACGCTACTTGCTGCACTTCTCCTGACCCACAATACGACACCAGTACGCCATACTAGGTCAGTCTCACAGGCATTCGTTCCAGTCCCCCCCCCCCTACAAAAACAACTATGGTCAGAAATCCTTTTTTTCATACATACACCAACATTGACATTCCCCAACACATCAGAACATTATCATCCAATTTCAATTCAATTTTATTTATAGTATCAATTCATAACAAGAGTTATCTCGAGACACTTTACAGATAGAGTAGGTCTAGACCAGATAGAGCAGGTCTAGACCAGATAGAGCAGGTCTAGACCACACTCCAGAATTTACAAGGACCCAACCGTTCTAGTAGTTTCCTCCAGAGCAAGCAACAGTGCGACATCCATCATCCATCACATATTTCAAAAAGACACAAACTGTTTCTTCTCAACAGTTACACCTGCACTCATTGGTTGTTCAGGTATTGTCCGAGTCTTGTTTGCAGTGTCTGTATTGTTGTTTTTAGTTGTCTGTATCTGTCTAGTCCATGCTAATGTCCTGTACGAGTGTTTCTATGTTCCATGTTGTATGTTTCTAATGAACAAGAACCTGAGTCAGGCCCATTTTAACTGCAACTTAATGTTACTTTTAACCCTTTCCTGTATAATAAATGAAAATGAATGAATTAGTGTCTGCAGGTCTTCGCTTCAGTTGCCAACAGCCTACATCAACACCCTCCAGGGGAAAAAGACAGCATGGTGACCCAATGGTCGGCACTGTGGCCTCGCTGCAAGAAGGTTTTGGGTTTGAATCCTAGTCGTTCAGGCCCTTTCTGTGTGGAGTTTGCATGTTCTCCCCATGTTTGCGTTGGTTTCTTACGAGTTTTCTGGTTTCAGGTACTAGTTTCAGTGCCCTTGATGAAGGCACTGGCTCAGATCTGGAGTTGGTCTCCAGGTGCACTGCTTCCCTGGAGGGAGAGGTTAAAGGCAGGGAAGGACCTTTACCTTTAAAGGTGTGGAAATCATTGCTCAGCAACAATTCATCAACACAGATCTTCTCCCATCTGGAACGTGGTGGCTAAACAAGCTTTGATGTTATGAATCAAAATAATTCATAATTTTTGCTTTTTTTAAACCCCAAAAATTAAGTATAATGTCATTTAAATTAGGTTTATTGAACATGACTTTTTATTTTTATTTTTTTTTAAGTCAGAAAAGTGAAGAAAACTTCGGAAAAAGCACCTCCCCAAAAACAGTTTATTTTCGACATTGACCCAGAAGGACAACAGGTTCATGGTGGACGGGAAGACAACACAAGGGGTCAATATTGTCCCAACTACAAGCAAATGGAGTTAATTTGTTAACTAAGGTTCGAGAGCAGGGCCACGCCTAAACCACACCTCTAACCACCAGACCACCCTACATCTACCGGGCTGCAGCCAGGCTCCTGTCTCTGATTGCTTGACCCCCCCAGCCCCCTTTCACTCTCCTTCATCCATCTTCTTCCTCTTCCCTTCCTGTTGCACACCTCTCTCATGTCTCTTGTAGGTACCGTCTGGGGGTCTGGAAACTGTCTGTAAAACTGCTTCTGAGACTGGACCCCCTACTCTGAGTCTCCTCCACCACACATCATCACACATCCTCCCAGACCGGCCATCGGACGACATCCACATCAATTCATCTATCTGCACATTCATAATGTTCATTAAATCTGTAACTAACACACGGTTGTGGCGTGGTCCCTGCTAGTGAAACAGCCTCTTTACAAGGATCAGGGTTCCTGTCCCCTTGTTCAGTTTGAGCTGTCAGAGTAGAGTAAATGCTTTCAGACCTGGAGTCTTACCGTCTTTGACATGATGACTAACTTTGGATTTATAGACACTAATTCAATACCAAGTCTCATATTTCACTTATAAATTGAGTTCACTTTGGACATTTTGCTCCAAAAGCTTTACTTCCACTATTAGGATGTTGGACACATTGTGTATGCAGTAGGCTTTTCTTCTCATCTGATGGTCAGCCATGCTTGAGTAGTGTTGCTGTTAGAAGGCTCTATGCATAATGCCTCCCAGTGGGCCATCACTCATGTTATGACACTCTTACCCAGAAGATGACATAGAGAGAAAATACAGCTGGTGCACATTTAGCCTAAATGCAACGTTGCTCTCACTGCTGATGCCTGACTAAGAGTGCATGTCATTCTAATGCATAAAACAAAAAAACACTCATATTATAAATTTGAACCAGTCAGTTGGAACATTTCTCTCCGTAATCTGACAGCTGCAACAGCTGCCCATTATGTCGTTTACTTTCATACCAGCAAGGCTTCACTATAATTATCCTCCTGGGCATCTCATTTCAGAGTATAAAGTGCCCTGTTGGATGTTAAATAAATCTTCTAATTGCTTAAAATTGAATGTAAATTACCGATAGTTCATTTAAAGTTCAATCACAGCAGGGATTAGGTGTGTCTTAATGTGTAATTATCCAAGTTCCAATTAAGCTGATTAGAACCTTAAATCACAACCATCACAGCCCCTGATGCAGCCTGCAGGCTGTTCTCATGAACCATCCGTACACGCAGCCACCAAATGTCCATCCATCCATCTTCATCCGCTTATCCGGTTTCGGGTCTCGGGGGCAGCAGCTCCAGCAGGGGACCCCAAACTTCCCTTTCCCGAGCCACATCAACCTGCTCCGACTGGGGGATCCTGAGGTGTTCCCAGGCCAGGTTGGAGATATAATCTCTCCACCTAGTCCTGGGTCTCCCCCGAGGCCTCCTCCCAGCTGGACGTCCCTCCACCTAGTCCTGGGTCTTCCCCGAGGCCTCCTCCCAGTTGGACGTGCCTGGACCACCTCCCTAGGGACCCCCAGGAGGCATCCTCACCAGATGCCCGAACCACCTCAACTGGCTCCTTTCGACGCGGAGGAGCAGCGGCTCTACTCCGAGCTCCTCTCGGGTCTAAGGGAGACGCCAGCCCCCCTCCTGAGGAAACCAGCCCCCCTCCTGAAGAAACCCATTTCGGCCGCTTGTACCCTGGATCTTACCAAATGTCATGCACTGTAATTCATTTGTATTCTATGTATTTATTACTGTCTGCGCCACTTTGACTCCTGCTTTATAAGACTGCTCAGGTCCGCGTAGGGCGGAGGTCGGGTGGATGTTTGGGTCCTAAAACACAGCAGCAGAGTTCATGTCCCCAGAAGAAGTGACGGGGGAAACACAATTCTTTCACTCAGGAAACCCGAACATTGAATGAGTGAATGATATTTTATTTACGTGTCATGCCACTAAGTGGCCTATCCCACACAGAATTACATGAAACAATACAAAAGTAATTTCATCCACACACAACATACTCTACTTTGCATGAAATAAAGACTAAAGAAAACAACACAACTCAATAGTGTAACCTGTTAATTGTCCAACTATAATTTAACATTGCATACATTACACAAAACCACAGAAAATAAATGGATTAAAACACCAGTCCCCTTAAGTAGCACTACTTCAAACTACAAACCTCTTTCTAATCTTAACTAGTCATTTTGGTGCCTAAACTTAACTGTCATGGCCGCATGACGGACACCTTTTGTCGGATAACCCTCGTACGGTATTCGGGTTAAATTGACTCATTTCAAATTTTTACAAGAAAAATGGTCCAAGTTGGTCCACAACGCTCTTTGCCAAGTACAAATCTCTACTTTCATTAATTTTGGGGTGTCTTATTCAATTTTATAGCATTTGAAACCAAATTGAAGTGTTTTGAAATAGTATTGAGAGTAAAAGTTGACATATTCCAGTCTGTGATTATCATCAACATCCATTCCTTTAATTTTAGTCTCAATAATTCCTAATTTCTGCTTTTCAAACTCAAACATTAGGTATAATTTCCTATAAATGAGGTTTATTGACCATAAATTCCAAAAATAACTGTAAAACTAAAGTTAATAAGCTAGTAATGTTAAAAACATCAAAGAAAATGACAATGAAAAAAAACGTCAAATCTGCTGAAAAAAGGGACAAACATCAATAAAAAGCATCAACAAAGGTGTTGATTTTCAACTTTGACGGGAAGGCAACGCAAGGGTTAACAATGACAAAACGTAACGTGCCCCCTCCTTTGCTGCATATCTCTGTCCTCACCTGGCTTTGTTTTGCCCCCCCTGACTCGTCGTGCAGCAGTGTGCAGGAGGTGTGATTACAGGCCTCGCCAGTATAAATGAGCTCGTGGTCTGGAAAGAACAGGCGGAGGCTGCATGGTGACGGTGACAGCCCTGTATGAAATATTACTCCGCGCTGTACAGCACTGAAGAGACTAATCCATCTTTTAAATTTGTGAAAGAGTATCCACATGTTTTTTCTTCACCCCCCCCCCGGGTTTTTTTTTTGGAAAAGAGCCTCGCGTCCCACAGCCTTATCTTAGCCTGCGTTGAACCCGAGAGCTCCCCGCACTTAGGTGCATGTTGCTTTAAGTCTTGGTTTGTGATGTTTTTCATGTAAAGTCGCCGTTAAGAGGTCCCACAATGTCCCACGATGTCCCACGATGTCCCACGATGTCCCACGATGTCCCACGATGTCCCACAATGATACTGTTTATTGCCATTAAGACGTCAGGACTATCGAACCTATGACATGTTAACAGAAAACTTTTGTCCAATCAGGAAACTATGGATGATTTGTCTGAAAGGTCCTTGCACACACATCATGCAGTTAAGGTGTACTGCTTCAATTCAATTTTATTTATAGTATCAATTCATAAATAGAGTTATCTCGAGACACTTTACAGTCAGAGCAGGTCTAGACCACACTCTACATTTTATAAAGTCCCAACAGTTCTAGTAGTTCCCCCAAGAGCGAGCAGCTAGTGTGACAGCGGCGAGGAAAAACTGGAGTCTGATGGTGCTGGTTTGGGGGGGGGGGGTGATGCACAGTGGCATTAATAGTCACAATAATGGAACAGTGACTACATGGACAAAAGTGTCTTATACTTTGTCTCTCTGTCACAGTCAGGGCTCTTCTCATTTCTTTTGTTGTTGTCTCCTCGTCTCCTCTCCTTCCTGAGACCCAGAAATCCATCTCAGCATGTCACAATGTCACAGTTCCTAAAAAGAATTTAGAGGAGACAGTGGAGCTAGGACAGAGGAGCTAGGACAGAGGAGCTAGGAGAGAGGAGCTAGGACAGAGGAGCTAGGAGAGAGGAGTTAGGAGAGAGGAGCTAGGAGAGAGGAGGTAGGAGAGAGAAGCTAAGGAGAGAGGAGCTAGGTGAGAGGAGCTAGGAGAGAGGAGCTAGGTGAGAGGAGCTAGGAGAGAGGAGCTAGGTGAGAGGAGCTAGGTGAGAGGAGTTAGGAAAGAGGAGATAGGTGAGAGGAGCTAGGAGAGAGGAACTAAGGAGAGAGGAGCTAAGGAGACACAGGTATCACCTGTTCCTCTTGTACACTCACCTAAAGGATTATTAGGAACACCTGTTCAATTTCTCATTAATGCAATTATCTAATCAACCAATGACATGACAGTTGCTTCAATGCATTTAGGGGTGTGGTCCTGGTCCTGGTCCAGACCATCTCCTGGACTCCAAACTGAATGTCAGAATGGGAAAGAAAGGTGATTTAAGACATTTGGAGCGTGGCATGGTTGTTGGTGCCAGACGGGCCGGTCTGAGGATTTCACCATCTGCTCCGTTACTGGGATTTACACCCACAACCATGTCTAGGGTTTACAAAGAATGGTGTGAAAAGGGAAAAACATCCAGCATGCAGCAGTCCTGGGGGGGGGGACATCCAGTATGCAGCAGTCCTGGGGGGGAAATGCCTTGTTGATGCTAGAGGTCAGAGGAGAATGGGATGAATGAAGAGCAACTTTGACTGAAATAACCTCTCGTTACAACCGAGGTAGCAGCAAAGCATTTGTGAAGCCACAACACGCACAACCTTGAGGGGGGGGGGCTACAACAGCAGAAGACCCCCCCGGGTACCACTTATCTCCACTACAAATAGGACAAAGAGGCTACAATTTGCAAGAGTTCATCAAAATTGAACAGTTGAAGACTGTAAACATGTTGCTGGTCTGATGAGTCTGGTTTTTGTTGAGACCTCCAGATGGTAGAGTCAGAATTTGGCGTAAACAGAATGAGAACATGGGTCCATCATGCCTTGTTACCACTGTGCAGGCTGGTGGTGGTGGTGTAATGGTGTGGGGGATGTTTTCTTGGCACACTTTAGGCCATTGGGCATCGTTTAATTGCCCCGGCCTACCTGAGCATTGTTTCTGACCATGTCCCCCCCTTTATGGCCCCCATGTACCCTCCTCTGATGGCTACTTCCAGCAGGATAATGCACCATGTCACAAAGCTTGAGTAATTTTTAAATTGGTTTCTTGAACATGACGATGAGTCCACTGGACTAAAATGGCCCCCCCAGTCACCAGATCTCAACCCAATAGAGCATCTTTGGGATGTGGTGGAACGGGAGCTTGGTGCCCTGGATGTGGATCCCACAAATCTCCATCACCTGTAAGATGCTATCCTATCAATATGGGCCAACATTTCTAAAGAATGCTTTCAGCACCTTGTTGAATCAATGCCACGTAGAATTAAGGTAGTTCTGGAGGCGAAAGGGGGTCAAACATGATTAGTCTGTTGATTTCTGTCTTCTTTAGTCTGTTGTCTGTCTTCTTTAGTCTGTTGGAGTCTGTCTTCTTTAGTCTGTTGGTGTCTGTCTTCTTTAGTCGGTTGGTGTCTGTCTTCTTTAGTCTGTCGTCTGTCTTCTTTAGTCGGTTGATTTCTGTCTTCTTTAGTCTGTCGTCTGTCTTCTTTAGTCTGTTGGTGTCTGTCTTCTTTAGTCGGTTGGTGTCTGTCTTCTTTAGTCTGTCGTCTGTCTTCTTTAGTATGTTGGTGTCTGTCTTCTTTAGTCTGTCGTCTGTCTTCTTTAGTCTGTTGGTGTCTGTCTTCTTTAGTCGGTTGGTGTCTGTCTTCTTTAGTCGGTTGATTTCTGTCTTCTTTAGTCTGTCGTCTGTCTTCTTTAGTCTGTTGGTGTCTGTCTTCTTTAGTCTGTCGTCTGTCTTCTTTAGTATGTTGGTGTCTGTCTTCTTTAGTCTGTCGTCTGTCTTCTTTAGTCTGTTGGTGTCTGTCTTCTTTAGTCGGTTGGTGTCTGTCTTCTTTAGTCGGTTGATTTCTGTCTTCTTTAGTCTGTCGTCTGTCTTCTTTAGTCTGTTGGTGTCTGTCTTCTTTAGTCGGTTGGTGTCTGTCTTCTTTAGTCGGTTGATTTCTGTCTTCTTTAGTCTGTCGTCTGTCTTCTTTAGTCTGTTGGTGTCTGTCTTCTTTAGTCGGTTGGTGTCTGTCTTCTTTAGTCTGTCGTCTGTCTTCTTTAGTCTGTTGGTGTCTGTCTTCTTTAGTCTGTTGGTGTCTGTCTTCTTTAGTCGGTTGGTGTCTGTCTTCTTTAGTCGGTTGATTTCTGTCTTCTTTAGTCTGTCGTCTGTCTTCTTTAGTCGGTTGGTGTCTGTCTTCTTTAGTCTGTCGTCTGTCTTCTTTAGTCTGTCGTCTGTCTTCTTTAGTCTGTTGGTGTCTGTCTTCTTTAGTCTGTTGATTTCTGTCTTCTTTAGTCTGTTGTCTGTCGTCTTTAGTCTGTCGGTGTCTGTCGTCTTTAGTCTGTTGGTGTCTGTCTTCTTTAGTCTGTTGATTTCTGTCGTCTTTAGTCTGTTGTCTGTCGTCTTTAGTCTGTTGTCTGTCGTCTTTAGTCTGTTGGTGTCGGTCTTCTTTAGTCTGTCGTGTCTGTCTTCTTCAGTCTGTTGACGTCTGTCTTCTTTAGTCTGTTGACGTATGTCTTCTTTAGTCTGTCGGTGTCTGTCTTCTTCAGTCTGTCGGTGTCTGTCTTCTTCAGTCTGTCGACGTCTGTCTTCTTTAGTCTGTCGGTGTCTGTCTTCTTTAGTCTGTTGACGTCTGTCTTCTTTAGTCTGTCGGTGTGTGTCTTCTTTAGTCTGTTGACGTCTGTCTTCTTTAGTCTGTTGATTTCTGTCTTCTTTAGTCTGTTGACGTCTGTCTTCTTTAGTCTGTTGACGTCTGTCTTCTTTAGTCTGTTGACGTCTGTCTTCTTTAGTCTGTCGGTGTCTGTCTTCTTTAGTCTGTCGGTGTCTGTCTTCTTTAGTCTGTTGACGTCTGTCTTCTTTAGTCTGTTGATTTCTGTCTTCTTTAGTCTGTTGACGTCTGTCTTCTTTAGTCTGTTGACGTCTGTCTTCTTTAGTCTGTTGATTTCTGTCTTCTTTAGTCTGTTGACGTCTGTCTTCTTTAGTCTGTTGACGTCTGTCTTCTTTAGTCTGTCGGTGTGTGTCTTCTTTAGTCTGTCGGTGTCTGTCTTCTTTAGTCTGTTGACGTCTGTCTTCTTTAGTCTGTTGACGTCTGTCTTCTTTAGTCTGTTGACGTCTGTCTTCTTTAGTCTGTCGGTGTCTGTCTTCTTTTTGAAAACAAAGTCAAAACGAAACATACCTATAATAACTTTGGTTTGGTGCTTCCAATCTGTTTGGTTTTCTCACGGTCAAATGATTCTAAGCATATTTCATATTTTCCACGAATCGTGCGGGCCACGTTGCGGATGAAGAGGATCCTGTAGAGCTGACGTCCTGTTGGTATCTAACTTCATCATCATGAAACTAGAACACAACCAGTGTTGATGATGATGACTCATTTTCACTCCTGCCACCTAAAATGGCTGATGTTATTATTTTTAAGTTGCATGACGTAGATCGGATGGGAGTTCGGCGTTAAGGGCATTACTAATGTTGAAACCTGTTCACCGGATGAATGGCGATGTTTCCCCAGTAACAGGACGTCTGCTCCAGTCAGAGAGACTGATGGGAAATGACACGAAGCTGAAGTTATTTTTAAAACCTGCAAGCATTCAGGGCTGGAGCCCCAGAAACCGCCCCTTGCTCCATCCCTTAAAGGTCCCACGGCATTAAAATGTCACTATCGGGTTTTTTAACATTAATATGTGTCCCCCCCAGCCTGCCTGTGGCCCCCCAGTGGCTAGAAATGGTGATAGGTGTAAACCGAGCCCTGGGTATCCTGATCTGCCTTTGAGGAAGTAAAAGCTCAGATGGGCCGATCTTATGAGGTCATAAGGGGCATGGTAACCTCCCCTTTCTCTGCTTTGCCTACCTATAGAATTTGCCCCCCCCCGTGAGAGAGAGACATCATGGCTTTCTAACGAGCAAAGTAGCAGTTGGTCAAGGCCACACCCCCAGCCTCCACCTTGCCCCCCCTCTCGTCCTCAAAAGCTACAGACTCAGAAATGGCACATACTAAGGAAAGCTCATTGTGGGTCTGGCTCTAGTGGCTGTAATTCTGGACCAAGGCTTAATTTTGGGAAAGAGACTTCAGATACAGTATTAGGGACCACTAAGGTCTATATAAAAGAGACTTCAGATACAGTATTAGGGACCACTAAGGTCTATATAAAAGAGACTTCAGATACAGTATTAGGGGACCACTAAGGTCTATATAAAAGAGACTTCAGATACAGTATTAGGGGACCACTAAGGTCTATATAAAAGAGACTTCAGATACAGTATTAGGGGACCACTAAGGTCTATATAAAAGAGACTTCAGATACAGTATTAGGGGACCACTAAGGTCTACATAAAAGAGACTTCAGATACAGTATTAGGGACCACTAAGGTCTATATAAAAGAGACTTCAGATACAGTATTAGGGGACCACTAAGGTCTATATAAAAGAGACTTCAGATACAGTATTAGGGGACCACTAAGGTCTATATAAAAGAGACTTCAGATACAGTATTAGGGGACCACTAAGGTCTATATAAAAGAGACTTCAGATACAGTATTAGGGACCACTAAGGTCTATATAAAAGAGACTTCAGATACAGTATTAGGGGACCACTAAGGTCTATATAAAAGAGACTTCAGATCCAGTATTAGGGGACCACTAAGGTCTATATAAAAGAGACTTCAGATACAGTATTAGGGACCACTAAGGTCTATATAAAAGAGACTTCAGATACAGTATTAGGGGACCACTAAGGTCTATATAAAAGAGACTTCAGATACAGTATTAGGGGACCACTAAGGTCTATATAAAAGAGACTTCAGATACAGTATTAGGGACCACTAAGGTCTATATAAAAGACATTTCAAATACAGTATTAGGGGACCACTAAGGTCTATATAAAAGACATTTCAAATACAGTATTAGGGACCACTAAGGTCTATATAAAAGAGACTTTGGATACAGTATTAGGGACTAATAAGGTCTATATAAAAGAGACTTCAGATACAGTATTAGGGGACCACTAAGGTCTATATAAAAGAGACTTCAGATACAGTATTAGGGGACCACTAAGGTCTATATAAAAGAGACTTCAGATACAGTATTAGGGGACCACTAAGGTCTATATAAAAGAGACTTCAGATACAGTATTAGGGGACCACTAAGGTCTATATAAAAGAGACTTCAGATACAGTATTAGGGACCACTAAGGTCTATATAAAAGACATTTCAAATACAGTATTAGGGGACCACTAAGGTCTATATAAAAGACATTTCAAATACAGTACTAGAGGACCACTAAGGTCTATATAAAAGAGACTTCAGATACAGTATTAGGGACCACTAAGGTCTATATAAAAGCGACTTCAGATACAGTATTAGGGACCACTAAGGTCTATATAAAAGAGACTTCAGATACAGTATTAGGGCACCACTAAGGTCTATATAAAAGAGACTTCAGATACAGTATTAGGGACCACTAAGGTCTATATAAAAGAGACTTCAGATACAGTATTAGGGACTAATAAGGTCTATATAAAAGAGACTTCAGATACAGTATTAGGGACTAATAAGGCCTATATAAAAGAGACTTCAGATCCAGTATTAGGGACTAATAAGGTCTGTATAAAAGCATCCAAAGAGCACCATGTTATGGGACCTTTAAGGATTCTCTATGTTTGTTTGCTCATGCTTTCTGATTCTCACAATAAATGTAAAATAATACTTTCATAACAAAGGTAAAGTGGGTAGATGCTGTTATCTTAAATTGATCTAATTCATTGGATCTGGGAGGCGGGGGGAGGGGCAGCTGAAGCATGGTAATGAACTGATTTCATTACTAAAACTCTGATTGAGGACTTTGGAGGTGAAAGCACTTAATCTGTACTGTCAGTTTATGGTCTAATTTCTTTAACATTATGAGCTATAAATGAAGCAAATGAAAATGCTGGAGTTATGTGACTGTGTGAGACAGATTTAGGTCTGAGGACCAGACCTGCATGCCAGTTAACCCCTTTATGACTCTATGCGAGTCTTTATTGATCCAGATAGG
>JABXJD010000992.1:0-80000 GCA_013375575.1 Percina caprodes | reverse complement strand
TGGAGGCCATACATATATTGGGTCTGGGTCTGGGTCTGGGTCTGGGTCTGGGTCTGGGTCTGTCCCAGGTTTCTGCCTAAAAGGAAGTTTTTCCTCGCCACTGTCGCACTGTTGCTTGCTCTGGAGGAAACTACTAGAACTGTTGGGTCCTTGTAAATTCTGGAGTGTGGTCTAGACCTGCTCTATCTGGTCTAGACCTGCTCTATCTGTAAATTATAGAGTGTGGTCTAGACCTGCTCTATCTGGTCTAGACCTGCTCTATCTGTAAATTATAGAGTGTGGTCTAGACCTGCTCTACCTGTAAATTATAGTGTGGTCTAGACCTGCTCTACCTGTAAATTATAGAGCGGTCTAGACCTGCTCTATCTGTAAATTATAGTGTGGTCTAGACCTGCTCTATCTGTAAATTATAGAGCGGTCTAGACCTGCTCTACCTGTAAATTATAGAGCGGTCTAGACCTGCTCTATCTGTAAATTATAGTGTGGTCTAGACCTGCTCTACCTGTAAATTATAGAGCGGTCTAGACCTGCTCTATCTGTAAATTATAGAGCGGTCTAGACCTGCTCTACCTGTAAATTATAGAGCGGTCTAGACCTGCTCTACCTGTAAATTATAGAGCGGTCTAGACCTGCTCTATCTGTAAATTATAGTGTGGTCTAGACCTGCTCTACCTGTAAATTATAGAGCGGTCTAGACCTGCTCTATCTGTAAATTATAGAGCGGTCTAGACCTGCTCTACCTGTAAATTATAGAGCGGTCTAGACCTGCTCTATCTGTAAATTATAGAGTGTGGTCTAGACCTGCTCTATCTGTAAATTATAGAGTGTGGTCTAGACCTGCTCTATCTGTAAATTATAGAGTGTGGTCTAGACCTGCTCTACCTGTAAATGATAGAGTGTGGTCTAGACCTGCTCTATCTGTAAATTATAGAGTGTGGTCTAGACCTGCTCTACCTGTAAATGATAGAGTGTGGTCTAGACCTGCTCTACCTGTAAATTATAGAGTGTGGTCTAGACCTGCTCTATCTGTAAATTATAGAGCGGTCTAGACCTGCTCTACCTGTAAATTATAGTGTGGTCTAGACCTGCTCTATCTGTAAATTATAGAGTGTGGTCTAGACCTGCTCTACCTGTAAATTATAGAGTGTGGTCTAGACCTGCTCTACCTGTAAATTATAGTGTGGTCTAGACCTGCTCTACCTGTAAATTATAGAGCGGTCTAGACCTGCTCTATCTGTAAATTATAGTGTGGTCTAGACCTGCTCTATCTGTAAATTATAGAGCGGTCTAGACCTGCTCTACCTGTAAATTATAGAGCGGTCTAGACCTGCTCTATCTGTAAATTATAGTGTGGTCTAGACCTGCTCTACCTGTAAATTATAGAGCGGTCTAGACCTGCTCTATCTGTAAATTATAGAGCGGTCTAGACCTGCTCTACCTGTAAATTATAGAGCGGTCTAGACCTGCTCTACCTGTAAATTATAGTGTGGTCTAGACCTGCTCTACCTGTAAATTATAGAGCGGTCTAGACCTGCTCTACCTGTAAATTATAGTGTGGTCTAGACCTGCTCTACCTGTAAATTATAGAGCGGTCTAGACCTGCTCTATCTGTAAATTATAGAGCGGTCTAGACCTGCTCTACCTGTAAATTATAGAGCGGTCTAGACCTGCTCTATCTGTAAATTATAGAGTGTGGTCTAGACCTGCTCTATCTGTAAATTATAGAGTGTGGTCTAGACCTGCTCTATCTGGTCTAGACCTGCTCTACCTGTAAAGTGTCTCGAGATAACTCTTGTTATGAATTGATACTATAAATTAAATTTGCCCACAGTGATGTCATGTAAAGGAGATATAATATAGATATAATTGATTAATTACATCAGGGTCCCCCTAAACTGTTAGATTTAGTCCCTTTTGTGCCTATTTTGTTGTATTTTAAATTTTTTTGTAGTGTTACAGGTGTGCAGGGAATGAGGACCAACATGCAGGTCTGAGGCAGGCAGGCGGGAGAAGGTTCAGTAGAAGATTCATTGTCCAACCAAAAGTCCAACAGGCAAAACAAAAAGTATAAAAATCCCAAACCAAGCTCCAAAAGGTCCAGGGGTTAAAAGACAAGAAGAAAACAGAGAAACAACGCAGCAAAGCCACAAAACGATCTGACGAGAGACAAAGGGCACACAGAGGTCAAAGACAAGAGGTAACGAGGAGAACCACATCAGGCGGGGCAGGTCAATCACACAGACAGGAAGTAAGGCTAGAAACAAGACGAGACAGAGACCAGACTTCAAAATAAAACAGGAAACAGTACATATAGACACTCAGGGGGGACACAAGACAGAGACCAGACTTCAAAATAAAACAGGAAACAGTACATATAGACACTCAGGGGGGACACAAGACAGAGACCAGACTTCAAAATAAAACAGGAAACAGTGCATATAGACACTCAGGGGGACACAAGACAGAGACCAGACTTCAAAATAAAACAGGAAACAGTGCATATAGACACTCATGGGGACACAAGACAGAGACCAGACTTCAAAATAAAACAGGAACAGGAAACAGTGCATATAGACACTCATGGGGACACAAGACAGAGACCAGACTTCAAAATAAAACAGGAAACAGTGCATATAGACACTCAGGGGGGACACAAGACAGAGACCAGACTTCAAAATAAAACAGGAAACAGTGCATATAGACACTCAGGGGGACACAAGACAGAGACCAGACTTCAAAATAAAACAGGAAACAGTGCATATAGACACTCAGGGGGGACACAAGACAGAGACCAGACTTCAAAATAAAACAGGAAACAGTGCATATAGACACTCAGGGGGACACAAGACAGAGACCAGACTTCAAAATAAAACAGGAAACAGTGCATATAGACACTCATGGGGACACAAGACAGAGACCAGACTTCAAAATAAAACAGGAACAGGAAACAGTGCATATAGACACTCATGGGGACACAAGACAGAGACCAGACTTCAAAATAAAACAGGAAACAGTGCATATAGACACTCAGGGGGACACAAGACAGAGACCAGACTTCAAAATAAAACAGGAAACAGTGCATATAGACACTCAGGGGGACACAAGACAGAGACCAGACTTCAAAATAAAACAGGAAACAGTGCATATAGACACTCAGGGGGACACAAGACAGAGACCAGACTTCAAAATAAAACAGGAAACAGTGCATATAGACACTCAGGGGACACAAGACAGAGACCAGACTTCAAAATAAAACAGGAAACAGTACATATAGACACTCAGGGGGACACAAGACAGAGACCAGACTTCAAAATAAAACAGGAAACAGTGCATATAGACACTCAGGGGACACAAGACAGAGACCAGACTTCAAAATAAAACAGGAAACAGTGCATATAGACACTCAGGGGGACACAAGACAGAGACCAGACTTCAAAATAAAACAGGAAACAGTGCATACAGACACTCACTGGGGAACACAAGACAGAGACCAGACTTCAAAATAAAACAGGAAACAGTGCATACAGACACTCAGGGGGACACAAGACAGAGACCAGACTTCAAAATAAAACAGGAAACAGTGCATACAGACACTCACTGGGGAACACAAGACAGAGACCAGACTTCAAAATAAAACAGGAAACAGTACATACAGACACTCACTGGGGAACACAAGACAGAGACCAGACTTCAAAATAAAACAGGAAACAGTGCATACAGACACTCAGGGGGACACAAGACAGAGACCAGACTTCAAAATAAAACAGGAAACAGTGCATACAGACACTCAGGGGGACACAAGACAGAGACCAGACTTCAAAATAAAACAGGAAACAGTGCATACAGACACTCAGGGGGACACAAGACAGAGACCAGACTTCAAAATAAAACAGGAAACAGTGCATACAGACACTCACTGGGGAACACAAGACAGAGACCAGACTTCAAAATAAAACAGGAAACAGTGCATACAGACACTCAGGGGACACAAGACAGAGACCAGACTTCAAAATAAAACAGGAAACAGTGCATACAGACACTCACTGGGGAACACAAGACAGAGACCAGACTTCAAAATAAAACAGGAAACAGTACATACAGACACTCACTGGGGAACACAAGACAGAGACCAGACTTCAAAATAAAACAGGAAACAGTGCATACAGACACTCAGGGGGACACAAGACAGAGACCAGACTTCAAAATAAAACAGGAAACAGTGCATACAGACACTCAGGGGGACACAAGACAGAGACCAGACTTCAAAATAAAACAGGAAACAGTGCATACAGACACTCACTGGGGAACACAAGACAGAGACTACCACACAAGACCGGGGGGGAGACTGAGATACAAACACAAGGAGACAAGTCCGGACCAAATAGACCAAAGAAGGAGGAAAAGAAACTAAATCAACCACCCAAACCATCACACACACAGTAGGTTGGATTACATGTTGATTACTGATCCTGTTGCTAATGCAGTAAAGCTTTCTTTACTGTCCTTTTAATTCTGTCGTTTTACTGCGGTACGTTCTATAAAGTAGAGATGACTCATTCCCTTTTACGTATTGTGTTGCCGAATATGCAAGTAAAAGGAAACTGAATTACAAAAATTAATGGATTTTACATTGTCTGTTGTATGCAGGTAGAACTGAAACATGAAAAGTACGTCATCAGCTGTTAGTATTTACAAAGTTGTTGTGCTATGATTGACCAAATTAGATTTTGAGTCAGGTTTGTTGTCTTTTATTTTAATTTAATTTAATTTATTAATCCCCAGTGGGGAAATTACAATTTACACTCTTTGTACACTTTGTTAGTAAATCACACACATGCTCAGGTCCTGTACATGCACTAGTGAGTGTGAGTGGGGGGGGTTGCCAGCTGGACCAGCGCCCTGGGTGGTTGGGGGTACGGTGGTCTCAAGCCACCAATCCACACTCCGTACTTTGGTCCGCATGGGGACTTGAACCGGAACCCTCCGGTTCCCAACCCAACTCCCTACAGACTAAGCTACTGCCCCCCCGACAGAGTTAATGTATGAAGAGAAGGTTGTTTTGTAGAGTTAGTATTCAATGAACGTAATGGTTTTGAGCAGAAAATGCACAATTTGGCTAATTGTGTGAGGTGTGTGGGTTGCTGAGTCTCCTAAGTATAGGTAAACTGTAAGAAACACGGCCCTAAACTGACGAATTAGACCACGGACCCCCACCATTTCATAGGATTTCGTCCCAGGGTCCCCCATCTGAAAGGATGTTTGCAGAAAGTGGATCAACCCCATGACCAAAATAGACTCTTACATTCTGTCATTGTGTTACTTTAAAAAATAATTCCTCTCCTTTGCTGAGGACCCCCTGGAAACACCTCAAGGACCCCTAGGGCCACTTTGGGAACTACTGGATAAATTGTGTGTGTGTGTGTGTGTGTGTGTGTGTGTGTGTGTGTGTGTGTGTTGCAGGGCTGGCTCTGCAGATCCAGTGCTACCAGTGTGAGGAGATGACACACGACTGCTCCACGCCAGAGTTCATCGTTAACTGCACGGTGAACGTGCAGGACATGTGCCAGAAGGAGGTTCTGGTCAAGGATGATGGTAAGCCACGTCACTTGTTCACGGCTTGTTTCCTCCTCTCTGCTGTTAGACATGCGCTTCCATATCTGCTGATTTTGCGGTCCGGATATCTCAGAACAGACTCCGGTAGAATCTAGATGGGTTGGCCTCAATCCAAGAAAAGCGGATTAGAGCTGATATGGATCTGGGATTTCAACCTTGAATCGAGGACCTCGATTCATCTGAAGAGTAGTGTTAGTTTATTTTTTGGCAAACGTACCTTAAAAGTGAAGCGGATGGAGTGATGTGTGTGTGTGTGTGTGTGTGTGTGTGTGTGTGTGTGTGTGTGTGTGTGTGTGTGTGTGTGTGTGTATGGATAGCTATTGAGTGTTGCTCTCTCCAAATGCCATCTAGTTGCTCCTGAGCAGGACTGGTTTGTGTGTTGTGCAGCCTCTGGGTGCACCGGGCTTTGTAGTGCTCAGACAAGTATATTTATTCTGAATTGTTTTCCGAAACGTCTTCTTTTGAGTCCACGCTCCATGTCTCCAGCCTAACTATCGATGTTTCTTTGGAGCCACATGCACGCCACCCGTAGGAAAAATGTGTTTCTCATCTGTTGTTCAATCTCTGTCTCTTAAGATCAATTTGAGCTTCTCATATATTATATATTACGTCTTAGTTCAAGACATAATTGAGATTAGGAATATACAATTATGAGATCTCTTCTGTTTATCCCACTTCTCAAGTATTGCTTAACCCTTGTGTTGTCCTCGGGTCAAATTGACCCGTTTCAAAGGGTTTTATATCAGAAATATGGATTTCTTTCAACCAAATTGCCCAAAAATGACATGGATGATTCCATACAACATTACTTTCATTGATTTATTTATTTTTTTTATTTTTTTTTGGGTACATCTACCCATCTGAGATCCACTCAACACTCTCAGATCTTAACAATTGGTCAAAATAATTCATAATTTCTGCCTTTTTAACTAAAAACGTATGTATAATTTGATATAAATGAGGTTTGTTGACCATGAATTCCAAGAATAAGAATAATAAAACCTGTTATTAAACCAGCTCAGGTTTTTAAAAAAGTGCCAAGAGCTGAAAAAGGTGAAAAATAAATCAGAAAAAGTGACAAACACATCAAAAAAGCACGAAAAAATATTCATTTTCAATTTTGACCTGGAAGAACAAGTTCATGGTTAACGGGAAGACAACCCGAGGGTCAAATGGTTTTCTCAGTTCAACCTCCTTTGTCTTACTGGTGTCTTGTCTCTTTTAGCTCATGTCTTGCTCCTAAGGGACCTTTAGGAGAAGTAACTCAGAAACAAATGATCACAGAATGATATGAATATGAGAAGCTCAAATTGATCTCAAGAGACGAGATTGAACAACAGATGAGAAACACAGTTTTCCTGTGGGCAGTTCTATATTGATGAAATCAACCTCCTCTCATTGCAATTGTTTGCTATAATTTCTTCTGAGGATGAGAGTGTAGGAATCACGACTGATTGGTTTTGCATAGAAGAAATAAAGTTCCTCACTTGGAGAAATTTAAAAAAAAAGTCTACTTTTAATGTCAGAAATTAGAGAGATTAAAATATTCACATTGATTGTTCTATGCAGCTCAAAAAAGGATGTTTTTTTTAGAAGGAAACTGTATGTTTGAAGAATCCTTCAATCCACAGACAGCACAAAGAGGGAAAAGCTTTCCAGCACACACAGCCAGAAGCCAGGCTCTCTGCTGTGATCTCAGGTCAGCAGGGACAGGCCATTGAGTGCTCTGTAAGTATCATTATAGGATGAAGTCTTAGCTACAAGTCAGTATTTGAAATACACGTCAAGGATACTAACTGTTCCATTTCCATCTGAGGAGAAAATCTATCAGCTCATGCTGTGCATGTGATGGCAGCTGCTGTATGTCCTTGTCCCTGTGTGTTTTCGGGCCTTTCCAGAAACCTCAAATCCTGCTAATCTTATAGTAAAGTCCATGTTTAAAAGCATTATGCAGATATATGGGCATCAGTTTATACGTCAGCCAATAAGCAACTAAAGAAATTGCGATACAGTAATGTCCAAAATGGGTTTGATGTCATTTAGAAACAGTGTTGCCGTTACCAGGCCCGCATCTGCCATCGAGGGCATGAGGTCATGTCCTTTTTTTGGGGCATTTTCGACCTTTATTTTGATAGGACAGCTAAAGAAATGAAAGAGGAGATAATGAAATGCAGCAAAGGACCGCAGGTCGGAGTCAAACCCTCGGCCCGCTGAGTACATCTCTACATATGGGCGCCTGCTCTACCAACTGAGCTATCTGGGAGCCCAAGTCATGTCCTTTTTTAAGTGAATTCTGGGATTTCAGTAACTGTACACTTCTGTTCTGTTCACCCGGACCGCGTAATTAGTTTTTTGGTTTTATTAATTCAGGAAAATGCACATTGTACAGCAGTACACATAAAAATAACAGATTGTAGCCCGAGGGCTAATTTCCATCTGCAGTCCATTAGGCATGTTGAAGTTACAATAAAAAAATAAAAAAAGATAACAATAGTAACATTTAGTATATAAAAGAAAAAGAAAAACAGGACAATTCATTAGCAGATGTTAAAATGGAGACACAATTGTATTGTAAAGTATGCTCTACAGTCACTCATACAGTTAGAGGTGTTACAGCTCTAAGCCACAGCTTTACTTGGCTCTTAAAGGAGGCCAAAGTGTAGACGTTCCCTTATAGTTCCATAATGCACCTTTAATATGCATTATGCATTAAATAATTAATTGTGCATTATGGCTGAAGGAGGTTTTTCTAACATGAGCCTCACAATCCCCATTTACAACAGCTCTGGTGATCCGAGTCTTTCTGTATTTAATAAACTGACAGACTTTATAAATTAAGCACATTGAGGAAATTTTACAATAATTATCAAAACTCAATAAGTAATATTTTTCTATGATATTGCAACGCTGATAAGAGAAAGTTTTTTTTTCACTTGAGTTAATTCGAGATTCGAGAACGGCAAAATTTGTGCACAGTGTGCTCAGTAAAGACGTCTAACTCTGTGTTTGCAGGTTGGAATATCTTTCCAAAAACAGGTCCTAGATACACTTCATTTTCACACCCAGCGAAAATTGGGGGTCATTTTTCCTTCTCTGTCCACAGCTGCTGATGAGCATAAGCTAAAGCTCCTGTCTCAGGAAATGTGGTTCCCAATCCAAAGGGCAGCCACACTGCATTATGGAGTCGACAGTTCTTTTAAAAGGAAGATTTCCGCATGAATGCTCATGTTCATCCCTGCCTTTATCATTAGTGCTACTCTGCATGAAGAAGAGGGCTTAGAAATGCAACTGAACAAACATTAACGCTGTCTGAAATGCAATAGATACATTCACAACTGCACCTCTGTGCCATGTGCTTAAGTGTAAGAATAAAAATCAGTGAGGCTGTTGAGTCTTCCTAAGGGTACTTTCCCTGTGATTGGGCTATTTTCTGTCAAAGATTGGACTGCCTGTATCTGGAAGGCGTTATACTGTACAAACTGCCCTTACTACCAAGCTCTACAGCTGAGAAAGAAGCCGGCTGGCAGAACTTTAAGGTATCGCTCAAGAGTACAAATCCTCCATCAAACTACCATGAAGAGAGAGACGCATAAATAACCTGCAATCAGATGACGGCTATTTTTCAGCTGGGCAGCATGAGACAAGCCTGGCTTCCTATATCCCATCTTCTGATACTATCATCGCCATTCCCCACTGATTACTATCTTGAGAATGATAAAAAAGTGTGCTGTTACCTTGGTGAGGACTGTTCATCACACTGTCTTTAAAGGACAGATGATTGCCACGCGCCAGCAGGCCATCTTTCATTTAAATTCCTCCCAGTAAGATGTACTGCAATGATGAGGGATAGAAAATTGGCCATTGGCCCTTATTTTTTCTTAGAGGCACTTTGGTGACTAAAGTAATGCCATAACACACACAAACACACCAAAAAGCATAGGATTTAGTTAGAATTGATCAATTATTTGTGCAACAAATATACTATAAAGTTGCACTAATCAATATTTCAATTACACAAAAGATCAAATGACAGTGTGTAATGTAAAAGGGTCACTTGTTTTGACGAGCCCACAGATAATTATTACCCTATAACAGTGCAGTTCCTCTCAGCACCACAGAGAGTTTGAACATATTTTACTCCAATGTTTTGGCTTTAAGGCCCAAAAATTCACTTTTTCAGCTTTGCAGCTCACATTTCCAGCCTCAGCAGGCAGCTGTTTTCAGTGGGGAAAGCAATAATAAACCCAATGTACACTACCTGCTCAGCACCAAACAGCAGACAGACAAAGGACCCAGATGAATCAGCGAGTACGCGTGGTCCCTCTCCTTTTCAGACAGGTTTCCAGGCGACCGGCCCTGGCCAGGCCAATCACTGTTTATAGATTAGATTATACTTTATTTATCCCACAACGGGGACATTTTCTTATTACAGCAGCAGCATTTTCTTTAATAAAAGCAAAAAACAAAAACACACAAACAAGTAAACACACAAGAAATACAGGCAAACAATAGACAATAATTATATGGTAGACTGAAAGTAAGCAAAATGGCGTCAAATAAAGGTATTTTAAAGTGCTGTTGCCATGACACAAGAAACAATATTGCGGTGTAAGTGACGTTAAAATTAAATTGAATGTGTAATTAGAGTCATAAAGCAAAAGTCGGTAGCACAATATAAATTATATTAACCTGTGACCTTAAATATTGAAAAGTAAGTACTTGTAATAAAATAATATAAATACCGATAATAAAGATAAACAGAAAGTGTGTGGTGTAGATGGGGAAAAAGGAAGAGAAACTACAACATTATGAGGTAGTGCAGGTGTTGTAGCGCCTGACAGCGGCTGGGATGAAGGACCTTATTTAATATGGGGCAGGTTTCAAATGATGACAGTTTGCAATGCCTTGGTGCTTCATGCTAAATACTTTTGGCTCGTGCACCCTCATGCTCGAGACATAAACCTAGCTTAGTAAAGAGAAGCACCGATGAGGAATTTTTGAAAACAACCAAGATGGCTGCACCTGATGTGGAAGTTTCTGTTGAAGTACTATTTACAAATTTGAATTGCATAAAAACGGCAAGACTCGTTCTACACCATGACAGCGCTGCACGCTGTAGACCACAACAGAGATAAAGGAAGAGTGAATATTGGGCTTGAATGGTCTGGTGGCCAGATGTACGCCATCAAATGAATGCTAATGTCGTCATGTTGAAGGCTTGTTTTTCTTTACTAGCTAGTCGCTAACTTTGTCTGCTGTTTGGTGCTGGGCCGGTAATGCACAGTGGGTTCCTCAGAGCATTCTTGCTAAAAATAGGAAAACAACATGGTTAGAAGTGGAGTTTTTGGGCCAAATGAAAATGAACCAAAAGATGCCTAAAAGCTACGTAGAACCGAGGTGGACTGCAGAGTTATGGGCCTTTCCAGTGTTGCCAGATCTTGCGAGACAAATAAGCAACCAGGCCTGTGAAAACAAGCCCAAAACAAGCGACTTTTTCTACGGAGCCCCGCTTAAGATCCTGGAAAATAAAAATAAACTGTGTGGTTTTACAATCCGTGGGGACGGATTGTCAATTTCCATCCATGTGGACAGATCGGTAAACTGTAGCCTACAGTTTATTTATTTTCTCCCCCTGAGCTTCAGGACAATGAGCACAGGAGGGAGTTAAACCACCTTTTAACATTATTTAACATTAGAAAACTGATGGCATATCAAATTTGCACTTTTTCACAGTAATTTTGAGTTGTTCCCCACGAATCCATCCTTGAATCCATTCTTTTCCTCCTTTCTCTTTCTCCCAGTCTTTGTTATATTTCGTCCCGTATTTCACCCACTTTATCCCGGGCATTTACTCCTCCAAAACCTCTCCTACAGTCCAGTCACCATCGGTCGCTACTCGCGCATTTTCCTAACCAGAAAAACAACAGACTGCCCTGCTCTGCCTCTGATTGGCTGGTACTCGTTGCCATCTGGGTCAGAGCCAATTAGAAGCAGGAAGTGGGCGGGAAATAACTCTGTTGACTCCAGTGTGTATGGGGAAAGGGGCGGAACCGAGGAACAGGCATGACAACCTCCTACGTTTAAATAACATAGAAAATACCTGCTTGACAACTTATTATGGAGCTGTGAACAAGCCCAAATAAGCAACTACACTTTAGTCACAAGCCCAAGAAAACCGCGACCCGCGACTACCAATATTTGTAAGCAACTTTACAGAAAAACAAGCCCAAAGTCGCTTATAATAAGCGGACTTGGCAACACTGGTCCTTTCAGCCACAGCGCAGTTTGATCAGCAGCTACTGTGCGGCGCACTGTGAGCTTTGCTTGATGCAGTGAAAGCTGTCGTGGCGTGGTGCGAGCCATTAGAAATAATGGTTTTCAGAGCGCTGTGGTGCCGTTGCCACCTTTGGTCTGAAAGGCCCATTGGGGGGTAATTCTCTGTAGGTTTGACAGTGGGAGCAATGCCTTTAACCCTGAAGTTGTCCTCGGGTCAAATTAACCCGTTTTCCTATATCAATGTTCTTTTTAGTTACCCAAAATAACATGATTGATTCCACACAACGCTCTTTGGGGGTGATTTTGATGGGTAATTTTGGGGCGTCTTATTCAATTTTATAGCATTTGAAACCAAATTGAAGTGTTTTTGAAATAGTATTGAGAGTAAAAGTTGACATATTCCAGTCTGTGATTATCATCAACATCCATTCCTTTATTTTAGTCTCAATAATTCCTAATTTCTGCTTTTCTAACTCAAACATTAGGTATAATTTCCTATAAATGAGGTTTATTGACCATAAATTCCAAAAATAACTGTAAAACTAAAGTTAATAAGTTAGTGTTACGTAGTGTTGAAAACGTCAAAAAAAGTGACAAACATTGAAAAAAAAGCGTCAAAAGTGTTGAAAAAAGGGACAAAAACGTTAGAAAAAAAAAGCATCTGATTTTATATTCTTTAAATGGGAAGACAACACAAGGGTTAACATTAGGCTACAACGCAACTTGATTGATTGTTCATATAAAAAATATGGATGAGTGTAGCTTAAAGCAGTTTGTTTAGATCTGTAATATATGTTTAGCACCACTTACATCAACATGATGAGGTAGAGCTAGCTCTGATGTTGCGGTGACAGTAGCATCATCCTAACAAGCACTACCTCAGAAGATAAAAGAAAGCAAATGAAATTGCAAAGGTAGTTAGGTTGACAGATAATTCAAGAGTAGAACCCATGTCATACTGATGAATATGTCTCAGTTGTTGTGCACAGGGCAGGGCAAATAAGCGTTATGATTCCCAGCGGATTCTCTGAAAGTCAAACAATAGTGGTGGGATGTGTCAGAGCAGCATGTTTTGCAGGTGATGCTGAGGAAAGTTGATCAATAGCATCAAATTATATAGTTTTTTTGCTGTGAAGTCTTCTCTTAAGATAGTTAACTACAGAAAGTGAAGTGGTTTCACCACCTGAAACTCATCTCATCTCTAAATAGGTTGTTGGGGCATCTGGATTGTTTGAGGGCACTGGTTAAATTTCCGAAATCAAGAAGGAAAACCAATTTGTTTGATGGCTTTCATGAGAATATCAAGTATTTAGATGATTGGGACGTCTAAGATGGAGTCAGGAGGGGCGTTCCAGCCCACAGTGAGAGGTGATGAGGTTTCGTAATGACCCTATCAATCATGTGATTCAGGAAATCGCCTGGTTGGCGTCGTCAAGTGTGCTCATAGCCTCAGGCAGCATGAGACAGTATCACACCTCTGAATGTCCCAGAATCCACCTTTCAGACGTTTAAAGATGGTAACAGCAGGCTGATGCACAGTGACAAGACCAATTTCTGATGATCAAATAGCAAGCGGTGACTTCGTCCCAGCTAGTGTGACGCTGACTGAGTGGATCACACTGCTCTTCATGTTAAACAGCCAGAGAAAGCAGGATGGAGACAAGCGGCGACTGCACTTGTCTCCTCCTGATTTCATGCCTTATCTAAATTAGCTTTTGCAATTCACAAAACTTAATTTACTGTATCAGGAAAAAGGAAATGAAAATGTGGTTAGTCACAGTAGTTTACATCCATTTGGTTAAATAGAGGGAAGTGGTTGAAGTTTGTCAGATTGTGTGATTTGGAGGGCTGTAGAAATGTACATGAGCATTTCAGCAGTGTTTGCTATGTACGCTCATGGTTTTTTCAACCATTTCAATTCAATTCAATTTTATTTATAGTATTAATTTATAACAAGAGTTATCTCAAGACACTACAGATAGAGCAGGTCTAGACCACACTCCATAATTTACAAGGATCCAACAGTTCTAGTAGTTCCCTCCAGAACAAGCAACAGTGGGACAGTGGCGAGGAAAACTTCCTTTTAGGAAGAAACCTGGGACAGACCCAGACCTAGACCCAGACCCAGGCCCAGACCCAGACCCAGACCCAGACCCAGACCCAGACCCAGGCTCTTGGTAGGCGGTGTCTGACCACCGGTTGGGGTTAGAATGAAGAGTGGCAATAACAGTCACAAAAAATAGTAGTTTGTAGTAGTTCTTTGTAGTAGTTCATCATAGGTTTATTTACTAAAGTGTGCAATAAATTCAGAGCTGAAAAGCTTCCCGTCATGAATGTCTTGTGAAAGTGTTCTTTAGTCTGTTGCAGCGATGTGAGTCCTTCACTTGTCTGTCTTCTCCTGGAAAAGATGACGAGACAAGGTTTGTAACAGAGAGATATTTCCTTCTTGATAGAGCTGTGTAGATTGAATTATTACTTTATGTTATCACTATTATTATTATTATTATTATTACTTGGCGTGGCGATGTCTGTCTGCAGGTCTGCAGGTCTGTTGGTCCACCACTTTGGTCCAGACCAACTATTTGAGGGGTCGCCATGAAGTGTTGAATGATTGTTGTTGGATGTTCTTGTTTTGTAGAGGATGTATTTTACTGACTCTGGGGATCTCCTGTCTTCTCAACTGTAAAACATGCTAATTATTCCTGATGTTGTTAATGGTCTAATAATTTTAACGACCCTGACATTACAACCCGGTGTCACGGCAGTTCGTTAAATTGTGCCTTGCTGTGTGTGTTGTTGTACAATTTAGTAGACTGTGTACATCAATACATTTTTTTAACTTTAGAGCCAAACGTGCTCCTTTGGAGAAAAACCGTTACCATAAGCCCTGTTCATGCTAATTAAACAACTGGACTGTCATATCCGGCCTATGTCCCAGATGTGAAAACCCCCGTACTGGACTACTGAATATCATAATATTCCATTATATTTTGTATTTTGAATTGTTACCTGCCACCAGAAATTGTGATTTCCTTGCCATAAATATAGACATTTTTACCATAAATTGGTGCCTAAAACTGTATCAGAATGCAGGAATTGAAGTCTTTTACCCTCAACAATTCATGGGGGAGGACCCTCAGACCCCCCCCCCCACCCCTGCTTTATATTCCTCCAAAGACCAATTCTAACCAAGGAAAAACCTTAATGTATACTCACAGGCAGCTATAAAAACATGTTTAAATTGCAGAGTTAGAGAGTTAATATTATATATAATATTATTATATCTAATATACCAGACAGTCAATATGTACAGATTCAAACGAGCTACAAAGAACAACATACTGTAGAGCAGGACCGTAACAGCATATATATATATATATATATATATATATATATATATATATATATATATATATATATATATAACAAAGAACAACATACTGTAGAGAAGGACCGTAACAGCATACAAATAAGTATGGCGTGGTAATGTGGGCGGGTGTGGCTACAGTCCCAGTCCGCCCTGGCTAATTATATTCATGTTAGCATGCTAACACGCTACACTAAAATTACATACAACATTACACCTGCTAAACATCAGCATGTTAGCACTGTCACTGTGTTAGCACGCTGGTGTTAGCATCTATCGCGCGATCACGGAAGGCTTTTATCATGTGGATGCGGCGACAGTTTGGTTGTCATTACATACAGAGAACAGACAGAAACTACACACAGTAGCTTTAAAGAAATGACAACAAATCCAAGTCCTGGTCCTGTGAGGAGCTACGGGGGTTAAGGTGTGTGTGACGACACGGAGAGGTGACTGTGAAACTGGGGTCAACTTGACGGTCTTGGCGGTGCTGACCTTTGACAGAACAAAGAGCCAGATGTATTTTAACGCTGTGCATGATTTCATGCCTTTTAGGTTTTCCTCTGTTTCCCCTGATTGGGTTGGTGTAACGTAATCGTGCCGCAGTTTTGATTCGAAGTGTAAAAGAACATAAGATCTTTTTAGACAAGAACATCCTGGTTACATTAAGGAAATACAAGAAATTACAAGTAAATTGGCAAGACTTTTATTTCTTGATGTACCGTAATTCAGGCTTTTATCACCAAAAACACCTCCTATCAATTTTATTATCCCATCTGACCATTTATCTGGATGACATCTTTATGTTGGCTCCTATAACTGCCATCTGATTTCACTGCTTAGTCAAGTTTGATTTAGCTGGATAATAAAGCCCGCAGAGCACACTGATAGACAGTCTAACGTCCTTTAGGTGATGCACCCCTCCATTCAAGAAACAATGTTTTATTCAATAGCAGCATACAAAACAACTGTGTTGAAAATTGAAGTTTACTACTGCCATTTATTGTTGTTTTTGGGGTTTTGTTTGGGTTTATTTTCCCCTTTCTTTGGCCTCCTTGTGTTTTTGTCTTAGTTTTCTCCCTGGTCTTGTGTTGCTGGTCCTGTCTTGTGTTCCCCTGTCTGTTTGTTCTACTTCCTGTTTTATTTTGATAGTGTAGTTTCCGGTCTTGTCCTGTCTAGCTTTGCTTTGTTTGTCTGATTGTCCTGCCCCGCCCTAATGTGATTCACCTGACGTCTCACCTGTTCCCCATTACCTCATTACCTCGTGTATTTACTCACCTGTTCCCCATTACCTCGTTACCTCGTGTATTTACTCACCTGTTCCCCATTACCTCGTTACCTCGTGTATTTACTCACCTGTTCCCCATTACCTCGTTACCTGGTGTATTTACTCACCTGTTCCCCCTTACCTCGTTACCTCGTATATTTACTCACCTGTTCCCCATTACCTCGTTACCTGGTGTATTTACTCGCCTGTTCCCCATTACCTCGTTACCTGGTGTATTTACTCGCCTGTTCCCCATTACCTTGTTACCTCGTGTATTTACTCACCTGTTTCCCATTACCTCGTTACCTCGTGTATTTACTCACCTGTTCCCCATTACCTCGTTACCTCGTGTATTTACTCACCTGTTCCCCATTACCTCGTTACCTGGTGTATTTACTCACCTGTTCCCCCTTACCTCGTTACCTCGTGTATTTACTCACCTGTTCCCCATTACCTCGTTACCTGGTGTATTTACTCGCCTGTTCCCCATTACCTCGTTACCTGGTGTATTTACTCGCCTGTTCCCCATTACCTTGTTACCTCGTGTATTTACTCACCTGTTTCCCATTACCTCGTTACCTCGTGTATTTACTCACCTGTTCCCCATTACCTCATTACCTCGTGTATTTACTCGCCTGTTCCCCATTACCTTGTTACCTCGTGTATTTACTCACCTGTTTCCCATTACCTCGTTACCTCGTGTATTTACTCACCTGTTCCCCATTACCTCGTTACCTCGTGTATTTACTCACCTGTTTCCCATTACCTTGTTACCTCATGTATTTAGTCACCTGTTCCCCATTACCTCGTTACCTGGTGTATTTACTCGCCTGTTCCCCATTACCTCGTTACCTCGTGTATTTACTCACCTGTTTCCCATTACCTCGTTACCTCGTGTATTTACTCACCTGTTTCCCATTACCTCGTTACCTCGTGTATTTACTCACCTGTTCCCCATTACCTCGTTACCTCGTATATTTACTCACCTGTTCCCCATTACCTCATTACCTTGTGTATTTACTCACCTGTTCCCCATTACCTCGTTACCTGGTGTATTTACTCACCTGTTCCCCATTACCTCGTTACCTGGTGTATTTACTCACCTGTTCCCCATTACCTCGTTACCTTGTGTATTTACTCACCTGTTCCCCATTACCTCGTTACCTGGTGTATTTACTCACCTGTTCCCCATTACCTCGTTACCTCGTGTATTTACTCACCTGTTCCCCCTTACCTCGTTACCTCGTGTATTTACTCACCTGTTCCCCATTACCTCGTGTATTTACTCGCCTGTTCCCCATTACCTCGTTACCTCGTGTATTTACTCACCTGTTCCCCATTACCTCGTTACCTGGTGTATTTACTCACCTGTTCCCCATTACCTCGTTACCTCGTGTATTTACTCACCTGTTCCCCCTTACCTCGTTACCTTGTGTATTTACTCACCTGTTCCCCATTACCTCGTGTATTTACTCACCTGTTCCCCATTACCTCGTTACCTCGTGTATTTAACCCCTGTGTTTCCTTTGTTCCCTGTCAGATCTTTCTCATTGTCAGCCTGCCTGTTCCCCTGTGATCGCGTCAATGTTCCTGATCTCCCCGTGAGTTTTTCCCCGTGTAGTTTCCTGGTTTTGCGTTCTCTCCTGCTTCTGTCTTTTTGGATTTTTCCCCTTGGATTATGCATTCTCCTGTGGTCTGTTTTTGTTGTCTACGTCCTCCAATAAATCCTTGTTACCTGCTCCTGCTTCCCTCCATATCTCTGCATTTGGGTCCTCACCTCATCACAATTTATGGTATTTACTTACATGATTATTAGGAACCAAAAGCCTGTCTTGACACTATTCTGCGCCATCTCTCAAAATCACAGACGTACAACCAGTGTCACAGCGTGTTAGGTTTATTTGGTTAAAATCTCATTTAGAAGAGCAATCAACGGTTCTGCAGACTCATATTTGACTGCTCGCTCCTCCCTGTGCAGCCGACCATGTTGATTCTCATTAGAAAGTTCTCTCAGCGCTCCAAAGTTGATAAGAAATCTCACCCTTCTCCCCATAAATTAACTTAACAGCATAATTTAGTATGAAGTGCTGAATCTTCAAATGCCCATGCACACATTAAATGAAATCCCCCCCCCCCCAAGCGCTTCAAATGTGAAAAAAAGAAAGTGAGTGTTTTCCTGTTGTGCTGACTGAGATTCATTTCGGGTGATATTATCTCGACAAATGCGGCAGGTCACTGCATCTGTTATCCATTCTCATAGTTAATACATATTCACCATATACCAGACTTATGTTTGTGTGTATTTGTCCTGAATTTCAGTAAAAACACTTCTCCTGGCAATGCATAATGTCAGGGTCATCAAAAATCTAATTTTAGACCATTAATAACCTCATGAATAATTAAAGCTGCAAGCAGCGTTGGACGGGCCCTCGCTAACCTGCGCGCGACGGGGTTACTGGCGGACGCCGCTCCTTGCGACCGCGGATTTGCGCGTCACTCAGACACTGAAAGTCATCAAAAATGAAAAAGGAAGTCTCTGCTGAGTTCAATGACACCTCACACAAGGCCATACATCATACAGTTCATTATCTGTGAAAGGGGGCGTGGCCACATCATAGGGGGGCGGGTCAAACATCATCAATGAAAAAGGAATTCTCTGCTGAGTTCATTGATAATTCACACAAGACTACGACACTTCACACAAGACTACGACACTTCACACAAGACTACGACACTTCACACAAGACTACGACACTTCACACAAGACTACGACACTTCACACAAGACTACGACACTTCACACAAGACTACGACACTTCACACAAGACTACAACACTTCACACAAGACTACGACACTTCACACAAGACTGTACCTTAAATGGTTCAAATGTAATGAAAGTGGGCGTGGCTTATGCTTAGGGGGCGGGCCAAACCATCACCAATGAAGAAAGAAGTCTCTGCAGAGTTCATTGACACCTCACACAAAACTATAGTTTCAATAAGGCCTTCGCCGCTGTCGGCGCTCGGCCCCTAATTAAGATGTGTTACAGTTGAGACTAGTAGATAATAGGTAGTAATATACTTTATATCTCTTCAACTTTTCCATTAATAAGGATGTCAGAAAAACCTGCAACAACCGAAATAAACATGATGCTCAGAAGGAGCTCTGCTGGAGTTTTGCCATCGAGCGGTTCAATAACAGCAGCTCGTCCTCACAGTTACAGCATTGTGTTCAACGTGCTGCACTGTCTGACACATCTATCGGTCTGGGCAGCTGCACTCTATTCGTGGATGTGCTGTAAAAATGAATATTTCATATGTTATCTGTAGTGGACACTGTTTGGAGGAGTTCTGGAGTTGAAAGTAGTCACTGGAAATGATATTGTTACATACACCTAGGGAAGGAACCAATGATAATATTCAACGTTTCCTCAGGTAACGGTAAATAAGATTTTTTTTTATGTGTTTCCAACACTATCAGTACATGGAAGCTGTTAAAAGCAGCTGCACAGCCGTGGAGCTCAAACACAGGCGAACGGGACTGACAATGTATTTTTAATCAATTTTTACTTTGGGATCAGATTATTTTTATTTTTAATTTATTTATTTATTTTTTTTAAATTTATTTGTTTTAAATTTTTATTTTTATTATTATTTATTTTTTTAAATTATTTAAAAAAAAAAAAAAAATTCAGAAATTAACAGATACACAACAAACAACACACTTAGACATGGAATGCGTCCCGGAGCCAAAAAACAGAGAGGAAAGCTGGGAGGGAGGGAGACAAAACAACACATGCAGAAACACACACAAACACACACAAACACACACATGCTTCAATCTTGTTGCACAGGTATTAAACATTACACATGTGTATAATCATAATTGATATCTGGGAATCATGTCTGGAAATGATGGAGTCCAATACATTCAGATTAAATGCAGCTTTATTTAATTATTGAACAAGGAAGATAACCGTGGGTATACACACACACACACACACACACACACACACACACACACAAGACAAGGGACCAATCACATGCGTAAACCTCAAACCTCAACCTCAAATATTTTTAATCTTGAAAAAGCACGTATAATTATTTCAGACACACACTAGATAACAACACACAATGTTCAGTGTTGACGTCAGGAGTCGGGTGTTATTCTCCAGGCTTTGTGAGACACTTCCAGCACCATTTCACATTGTTTCCATTGGATAACTCAACACCTTCTGGGACCTCCACTGATATTTGCAGTGTGTAAGACATGGAGATACACAATTTAAATGAGCATGCAGTACTTCTGGTGTTACCATGCCTGTTATCTGTTGCACTCGTGTGGAGAAAGATTACAATAACCTTTGCATTACAAGGGTTATTGGAAGTCAATGTGCTAGTATATGAATTTTGTTGATATAAAATGTCAGCCAACATTTATCGTCTCCCTTCACTAATCAACATCTTGTTCCAACAAGCTTTTCAAGTAAATCACTGCTTTATAGTGCAGAGTGAATGAATAAATAGATAATATACAGTATATATATTATATTCTGCCAACTGGAATGGGCACAGCTGAGGGTCTCTTTAATTCCCCGGCTCCTTAACTAAAGCTCATTGTGATGGAGATTATTGCTGGTGGAGATAAGTCAACTTTTCTTAGAGCGATGCTTTTCAGAGGAGCTTTAAAAATGCATTTCAGTCACCAGAAATGACTCTAAATAGACTTTTATTTGTGCACAGATTTACTGTAAATAGGATAGAGCTCAGTGGGTGTCAAGAGGGAAAACATTTGATATCAAAATAATTCAGAAAAACACAGCCTCGAGGTTTTGGATGTCTTCGTGGGCACAGATGGTTGATGATACTTAAGGTTCACAAATGAACGTGTATTAAATTAGAAACTAGCTGATCAGTAATGGGTAGCTAGGGAGTTGCTGAATAACTCTAAAGGAAGGATAATATAAAAGATAACATCCAGCCAGCAGTGACTACGGGGGAGCCATTCTCAGTCCAGATAATAAACACCTGAGGCCAAAATTTTGTATTTTCAGACATAAAAGCTAATTACTAAAAACTGCACAATGTTAGGAATCAGCATCGCTGTGGGATGAACCGGATGTTGTGGTGTAGCTGCCACTGTTCAGGCCGAGAAGTCTGCTTGTGTGTGGAGCAGACTTCCATCCATCCATCCATCCTTCCATCCATCCATCCATCCATCCATCCATCCATCCATCCATCCATCCATCCATCCATCCATCCATCCTTCCATCCATCCATCCTTCCATCCATCCATCCATCCATCCATCCATCCATCCATCTTCATCCGGTATCGGGTCTCGGGGGCAGCAGCTCCAGCAGGGGACCCCAAACTTCCCTTCCCCGAGCCACATCAACCAGCTCCGACTGGGGGATCCCGAGGCGTTCCCAGGCCAGGTTGGAGATATAATCTCTCCACCTAGTCCTGGGTCTTCCCCGAGGCCTCCTCCCAGCTGGACGTCCCTCCACCTAGTCCTGGGTCTTCCCCGAGGCCTCCTCCCAGCTGGACGTCACCAGGAATACTATACTATGACTTTTTAATGACTTTTTTCAACACTAATCTTTTGGAGCCACAGTGGCTCAGTGGTTAGCAATGCCCACACGGCAACGAGCAGGTAGCCACTGCAGACTCTGGCCCAACACACAATACTATGACTTTTCATTATTTATTTATTTTACATACAATACTATGACTTTTCATTATTTATTTATTTTACATACAATACTATGACTTTTCATTATTTATTTATTTTACATACAATACTATGACTTTTCATTATTTATTTATTTTACATACAATACTATGAGTTTTCATGATTTATTTATTTTACATACAATACTATGACTTTTCATTATTTATATTTATTTTACATATAATACTATGACTTTTCATGATTTATTTATTTTACATACCATACTATGACTTTTCATTATTTATTTATTTTACATACCATACTCTGACTTTTCATTATTTATTTATGTTACATACAATACTATGACTTTTCATGGTTTATTTATTTTACATACAATATTATGACTTTTAATGATTTATTTATTTTACATACAATACTATGACTTTTCATGGTTTATTTATTTTACATACAATACTATGACTTTTCATGATTTATTTATTTTACATACAATACTATGACTTTTCATGATTTATTTATTTTACATATAATACTATGACTTTTCATGATTTATTTATTTTTCATACAATACTATGACTTTTCATGATTTATTTATTTTACATACAATACTATGACTTTTCATGATTTATTTATTTTACATACAATATTATGATTTTTCATTATTTATTTATTTTACATATAATACTATGACTTTTCATTATTTATTTATTTTACATACAATATTATGACTTTTCATGATTTTTTATTTTACATATAATACTATGACTTTTCATGATTTATTTATTTTACATACAATACTATGACTTTTCATTATTTATTTATTTTACATACAATATTATGACTTTTCATGATTTATTTATTTTACATACAATACTATGACTTTTCATGATTTATTTATTTTACATACAATATTATGACTTTTCATGATTTTTTATTTTACATATAATACTATGACTTTTAATTATTTATTTATTTTTCATACAATATTATGACTTTTCATGATTTATTTATTTTACATACAATACTATGACTTTTCATTATTTATTTATTTTTCATACAATATTATGACTTTTCATGATTTTTTTATTTTACATACAATACTATGACTTTTCATAATTTATTTATTTTACATACAATACTATGACTTTTCATGATTTATTTATTTTACATATAATACTATGACTTTTCATGATTTATTTATTTTACATACAATACTATGACTTTTCATGATTTATTTATTTTACGTACAATACTATGATTTTTCATAATTTATTTATTTTACATATAATACTCTGACTTTTCTTGATTTATTTATTATACATATAATACTATGACTTTTCATGATTTATTTATTTTACATATATACTATGACTTTTCATGATTTATTTATTTTACATACAATACTATGACTTTTCTTGATTTATTTATTTTACATACAATACTATGACTTTTCATGATTTATTTATTTTACATACAATACTATGATTTTTCATGATTTATTTATTTTACATACAATACAATGACTTTTCATGATTTATTTAGCCATTTTCTAGTCATATCTGTGCTTTCTGTGTGTCAGCTGTGAAAAATGCTTGTTTTCTTAAATTTGAGCAACCATTTTCAGGTGCCTTGTGCGAGCCGTAGTCCAGATGAAAAGTCACTGCTGAATTTTTCACACCTTTTCCAGAAAGTGGCACACTACTCATTTAAAACCCTTTTCCTTGAACATTCAGGACATGATGCATAATGCTTTTTTTTTATTTAACCTGTGAATACATATTGTGTGCAAGACATAACATAGCAGAGGGACTTAAATGTCTAATGTTTTGATGGCTCAGTGGTAAAGAAACCCTCAAGCCTGCAGCTGACGCTGTTCTGCTGCTGGTTGATTAACTCCTGGCTTCTTTCACATAGCTACTTCATTATTTCCTGCAATGTCTTAGTTTTTCTGGCTTGTATGTGTAACCATCCATGCCAATTTCGGCTAGACTATTTAGTTCTGCTTCAGCCCGTCTTTGAAGGCGAATTCAAGTGACCTTCTCCTCTCCATTTAGAAGTCTGAGCTTTACGGTCCATGCTGAAACTAACTGCTGGAAATCACTGAGCTGCTAGTTAACATCGCTGGCTCCATTGGGCTAAGTGTTATCTATAAAGTTTCTCTGGATACATATAGACAGAGTGAGAAGAGATGTCACACCCACTGAGAGGACCAGTTAAAAAGCAAGAAAGGCTTTCTTTTTCCTTATTCATGGCCTAATTATACACAATACTCTTTGACAATTGTATGCAAATCTTGTACAGCCACAGAGGAAAGCTAAGTGTTAACTATCGCAAAAGGAGCATTAGCCCAATTATACAGCGATGTTTCCCTTCTAAGTTGGGTTCCCCTTGATGAAAGAATACATTTTACTTAACCTTAATTACATGCCTCCATCTCACTGTTTCTGCCTTTGTTTCTCTGTCTCAAACACACACACACACACACACACACACACACACACACACACACACACACACACACACACACTGACTAATCTTCTTATTACCAGCCTAATGCATCCATTTCTGTCTTAATTTCAGGGATACACTACCGCAAGTCCTGCGCCTCATCCGGAGCCTGTCTTATCGCTTCTTCTGGTTACCAGCAGTTCTGCACCGGCAAGCTCAACTCTGTGTGCATCACGTGCTGTAACACACCGCTGTGTAACGGTCCGCGGCAGAAGAAACGTCCCCAACCGTCAGCCGCCATTGCCCTAACCACGCCCCAGCTCCTTGTGTTTTCTCTCTACATCCTCCTCCTACTCTCCTCCACCCTGTGCTGACACACCTTCACACGTAAAGTAAAGATGTGTATCGAGAGTGGAGACAACACAAACTGGAACTGAGACAGTGAAGAAAACACACTGTGAAATGTATGTTCTTTGAGGCGTGTGGTACAGTATTTGTTCTCTTTTTGTTGCAGCTTGCCTCCAAAGGTCAAGTTGGGACATTTTATCATCATGTGCCACAAATATAATCATGGTGCAGCTGCAAGGGCAGCTGGGTAAAGTGAGGTGGAGGACAGTGCGGTGGATGGAACAGCTTCTGGCTGTTTTGTTGGGCAGCGTATGGCTCACTCGCATCTGTCTTTGTTTACTTACACCACAAGGTTAAAAACGACATATTGCAAGAAAGATTCAGATTCATCATTCATTTTGTGAGCCTTAGGAAAAGCTCTCACGAATATATATCTGATTTATGATGATGATGTATCCTAAATCAATACGTTCCTGGAACAATTGCCAATGTTTCTCAATTGACGAACTGAAAAAAGACAATGCATGATATGTATGACAAAAATTGTTGTTTGATTCTGGAAAGACAAAGGTATTGGATGAAGACAAAATATATGCTAGTGATTATATCAAAGCCACATCTACAGCCCTTAAGCCCCTCACAGATCTGTCTTATCAGTGGAGGCCAAATAAAGGAACTTTCCTCCACTGTAACAACCATTGCTGTCAAATAATGTACATAAAGCGAGCATGTTGAAATACACAAACCTTTTTCAAACTACTCACCACATACTGCGTCTGAATAGAGTAGTTTGCATTGCTGTGGAGCTGCAGTAGTGCAGTGAGCGTGTGGTACGATGCATTAAGACATCTACCCTAAATCCTGATGGAGTCTGAAGTAATCCTTGAAGACATGCTAGTTCCCTCCGATTGGGTACACTCTAAGAAATTTCTGTTCATTAACAGTTGTATGACTGTATGTTTTCTAACAGAAATTGTCCATAGGAAGTGATTCACAGTTGTATTTGAGTTAATTTATATTACAGATTGCATTATGGGACTTTTATCTGTGCTCCGTCTGCATTTCCCCAGCAGGTCCCTGGATAATGGAGCGTAAAAAGCCTCAAAAAGCTTCAAAAGTGGAACAAAAAGCCTTGTAAATGTGTAAAAAAGCACCAAAAAGTAAATAAGAAGCGTTGACACAAGCTTAAAAATGACTTTATCTGAGAGAATGTGAAATAAAATTTGAAATAACAGAAAATATTTCTTCAATTTTGGTTTTTAATTACAATTAATGAGCTGCCAGAACTTTTTTTTCTGTCATTTTACGGATTTATTTCTTAGAGTGTAATATGTCGTATGGTAAGGCATTCGTATGACAACAGAGATTATTTCAAAGTCAAATATATTATAACAAGAGGTAATGTGTAATGCTAAAAGTTGGTAGTTTCAATCAAAATGTAATATTCAGTTGCTTTGCAGTGGTTGGTTGGAGGTGCCCTGAACCTTTAAGGTGCCCTGAACCTTTATGGTGCCCTGTGGAGTTTTGCATGAGTGTGTCCTCGAGGTCTAACAAACATTGCTAATATCTATATCTACACCAATTCAATTCAATTTTATTTATAGTATCAATTCATAACAAGAGTTATCTCAAGACACTTTACAGATAGAGCAGGTCTAGACCAGATAGAGTAGATCTAGACAACACTCCAGAATTTACAAGGACCCAACAGTTCTAGATGTTCCCTCCAGAGCAAGCAACAGTGCGACAGTGGCGAGGAAAAACTTCCTTTTAGGAAGAAACCTCGGACAGACCCAGACCCAGACCCAGACCCAGACCCAGACCCAGGCTCTTGGTAGGCGGTGTCTGACGACCGGTTGGGGTTAGAATGAAGAGTGTTTTCTTATTTACTGCTCTTCCTGACTTTTAAAATTTTATTAACCTAAAGTCTCAAATTCTGATGATATAAAGAGGGATTCTGGAGTATTGTAGTTATCATTTCAGAGTCTTTGCTTTTGTAATAAATGCGTAAAGGCAAAAGTATTATTAGTGCTCTTCTTGGGAGCTTGTTGGATGCACATGTGCAATTTCACACTCTACATCTAAATGTGTTGAGTGTACAGTGAACCCTCGTTATTCACGGGGGTTACGTTCCAAGAAGAACCCGTGAGGCGAAATCCGTGAAGTAGTAACCTTTATTTTTTTTTACCATTATTATACGATGAAATACTCCATAATACACTGAAACCAAAGAACAAAACCTTTAACAGGCCCAAGCATTTAACAAGCAAAAGTACTGTAGAAACGTTTTTTTTACAAATAACTACTGTAAAATAATAATTTTAATCATCAATACGAACGTCTCGGGTTACGTATGTAACCCTTGTTCCCCGAGATAGGGGAACGAGACACTGCGTCGGTTACGACACTATGGGAACGCCATAGTGTCGTAACCGACGCAGTTCGAGTTCCCCTCGAAGGGGAACGTCTCGGTTACGTATGTAACCCTTGTTCCCCGAGATAGGGGAACAAGACACTGCGTCGGTTACGACACTATGGCGTTCCCATAGTGTCATAACCGACGCAGTTCGAGTTCCCCTCGAAGGGGAACTGAAGGCTTCAAATTGCGGAGATCAGCACCACCACTGTTCACTTTGTTGCATTGCATTAAATTATACACTACGTTATACTTCACTCTCCGATGGTACATCTGTCTTTGTTTTGAGAACTGTATCAGACTCTTCAGTCAGGCTAAGAGTATTTGAAGCCACTCCTGAGTCACTTTGACGCTGTACGGTTGTAAGGGTGGGAGGAGTTTCCCCTTGTGCAAGGGTGGGGTGGTTGGTCCTGCTGCGACGCAACGACTTCATCAGCAGGGGCTGAAGGGAGCGGGCAGAGGCAGGTAGGGGATTGCGCACGTTGGGCTTGTTGATGTGTTTAATGGTGAGGCGGCACCGCAGCACCTGGACAAAAACATCCCTGAACTGTCTGGAGGAGAGGTTGTAGAGGAACGGGTTGAGCACGGAGCTGAGGTAGAAGAAGCTGTCGGCCACAGGGTGGAGAGTGACCCAGCTCCGGAAGAAGGTTTTAGTCCAGTAGGACTTGGGCACAGCAGCCATCATAAGACGACGAATCTGGTTGGGAAGCCAGCACACCATCAAGGACCCCACGATGAGACCTGAGAAAAGTCAGAAACACACAAGATAAGGAGAGAGAAGGGAACTCTTAAAGATAAACACAGCCAATAAAAATATGAAATTAAAGGAAGAGTTGCTTTCTTTCTGAGAAGATTGATATGACTCTTCCTCCTAGCTGTGTCCTGTGGTTTAGACATAAAGTGGTATTTCCTCCTACCACTAGGAGCGCTAATTTATGAAACGCTCCCGTGGGTTGTATTAGAGGGAAGGATTAAATGGCCTATATTGTCGTTTGGTTTGCAGGATCTTCTCCTCTAAGTTCCAATTCACCAAGTTGTTTTCTCTATTTTATCTTTAATAGGATGCTGTATGAAACTTCTGCACAATGACAGCCGTTTGTTCTCAAAGTCAAGTCAAGTCAAGTTTATTTCATCCATAAAAATGGAAATTACAGTGCTCATACTCGCCATCATACCCATAAAAACTAGAGAATAAATACAATTCCACAAATACACTACAATATTATACATATATACAATAAAAAAAATGTTTATACTTATAAAAATGTACGTTTAAAGTGCTTGTTGTGATGTCTAATAGCCTGAGGTATAAAAGAAAGGGAGGTCTTAGCCTATCACTACGCTCTATAACCCTACCAGTCAGACCACCATGAAGAGGGGGACCCGGGTCTCTCGTTATTTTCTCTGTCATTTTTACCAGATGATTGTCATATACCTGATCCACTGTATTTAACTCTCCCACCATTTTCCCAGCCCTTTCAGTCACTCTATCAATCCTGGCCTTCTCAGTTACCCCAGCAAATACTAGTATGTGTTCACTCTTTCTATTTCTACACCTTTGATTTCCACTGCTCAGCTGTGACTAATTCTTTAGTTTTCATAACGTTGAGTTCCAGGAAATGTGTATCACAATAATCCAAATAAAATCTTTTATCTCATTTTGATAGTAACTACAGTCATCACTGAAGCGTAAGAGCTGTGACACAGACAGCATCACTCTCTCCCTTTAGAGGGAAGAAGACATGATTGAGATCAGGTTCATCATATTTTATTCCTCCCAATCCTTTCCCATTGATAGCTGATTGATGGCTTTAAATAAAAGACCAACGGTTACCAACATCTGCAACTTTAGGTAAGCTATGCATTGTTTGCCACGGATATGAAAAAGTGGAACCCAGTGAAACCGATGGAGTGCTTTCTTCAGGTAGGGAGTGAGTCTTTACCTCAAGTGAAGGAGTTTAAGTACCTTGGGGTCTTGTTTGCGAGTGAGGGGACCATGGAGCGTGAGATTGGTTGGAGAATCGGAGCAGCGGGGGGGGTATTACATTCAGTTTATCGCACCGTTGTGACAAAAAGAGAGCTGAGCCAGAAGGCAAAGCTCTCCATCTACCGGTCAGTGTTCGTTCCTACCCTCACCGATGGTCATGAAGGCTGGGGCAGGACCCAAAGAACAAGGTCCAGGGTACAAGCGGCAGAAATGGGTTTCCTCAGTAGGGGGGCTGGCGTCTCCCTTAGAGATCGGGTGAGAAGCTCAGTCCTCCAAGAGGAGCTGGGAGTGGAGCCGCTGCTCCTTCGCGTCGAAAGGAGCCAGTTGAGGTGGTTCGGGCATCTGGTGAGGATGCCTCCTGGGCGCCTCCCTAGGGAGGTGGTCCAGGCACGTCCAGCTGGGAGGAGGCCTCTGGGAAGACCCATGACTAGGTGGAGGGATTATATCTCCAACCTGGCCTGGGAACGCCTCAGGATCCCCCAGTCGGAGCTGGTTGATGTGGCTTGGGAAAGGGAAGTTTGGGGTCCCCTGCTGGAGCTGCTGCCACCGCGACCCGATACCGGATAAGCGGATGAAGATGGATGGAACCCAGTGTGTTGACTTCCAGGACGCAGGATGGCGTCTCTGACTGCAAAACCAGACTTTTCTCATCTGTCTGAGACATGTGCTTACTCTTCAGAAGGACTAACACATCTTCATTCTCTAATCTGCTGTTTATCCTTTTCCCCTGCAGTGTTTTTAATGGGGAGTACACTGTGACCAAACAGCCTTTCAACATTTAACAAAATGATCCGGCGTTAGACATCGCTTCCTGCTGCGGGAACTCAAATATCAGCACAATTATTCATAAAAACGTTGATTGCTATGGGAATTATTCATCCCCGGCCGTGTGATATGAGTAAAGAGTGAAACCAACTTGAAGAGATCTCTTCATCAATAGGGAAGTGTAAGTTATGAAGATCCCTCTTCACATTGGTTTACATCTAGACAAAATTCTCCTGCAGTGTTTATTATTAGTGAGAGGCACCTACACACAGATTTTGGTGCTTGTGTTCAGTGGAGTTTGTCTCATTCAAATATACAAGAGACATGCTGGGCCATCGTTATTACTGAGGACGCCAAGGACATGTCCTCAGTCATTTAGGGGAAATTTGGATTTTAGTATCTTCAAGTGAAGGTATTTCTTTATACTTTTTAGACTGTTTTTGATTAAATTCAATTTTATTCATTCATATTCAAATCATAAGGAGTTAACACAAGACATTTTACAGCAGGTCTAGACCACACTAGACCACTCAAACTAGTCATTTTGATCTCAAAAGTGCAACAAATACTGGGAGGAGTGAACACCGGCAACGGGTCGGTAGTCATGGCAGATTAGGGTTAATCCACCACTCCATTGAATCAGCATTATCAGCCTCATAGATCTGGGTCAGAATGAGCCTGCTACAAGGCCGTTATCATCCATTCACATACAAACGGCCGCATAGTTCACTAAGGCGGGGGGGTCTCCAGGTCACAGTGATGTGATGTGTTTCCACTAACTTTTCATCTAGCACCATCGACATGTTACCATGGCTACTGTGAGCTTGTTAGTGTGCTGACGTTAGCATGTAGCTTAGCACAGCTCTGTCTGTACAGTCTCACAGAGCTGCTATCATGGCTGCAGACTCCACTCATTCCACACAGCGCAGTGGAGCCACATGACGGCTCAACGCGTGCAAACACAGCTGCTCTGTGGAGCCGGAGGCCAGCTCATCGATCCGTTACCAGAGCGATGCGTGCTGTTGCTAAGCAACGCCACTCGCCGCATCGTCACAGCGGCTTTTTATCAATGAAAACAAGAGGGAAAGAAAAAGTGATGGAAACACAGCACTCTCGAAATAATGTTCATGTTGAGCAAAAGCTCCATCATGCACAGTGTCCTGAAAAACAGACATTTCTGTGAATGAAATAACAATTATCATTAATTATATTTAATTTTTTTTGTTTTTTTTTGCAAGATTGCCTCTATTTCTACTTTCTAATAAGTTTATTTCTTTTATTTGTGTCTTTCATTTATTCTTCTGGACAACACTTTGTTCTACTTTGGTTGTTTTAAAGTGCTATAAAAATGTTTGATTGATTGATACCAACACATTATACACGGTACATCTGAGGCTTCCTTATGAAGTATGTGATACGTATGAAATTGGCTAAATATGGGGAGTATATTGTATGTATGGCCCGTAAACGTCTGGGCTACTATAGTTTTATATTAACTATTCAACGTAGCTTATATGGACGACGGTAGTCGATACTGTCGCTACACGATCCGTCCTGCGCATGTGCGATATGTTCACGCACACGCAGATGATAATCATGATGAACGAGGATTTACGGCACTGCACGATCTGTTCCACAGTAGCGGTCCGCCGTTAGCCTCCCCCGGAAAGCTAACAATCAGTTTAGCTAACAGCTAATTCGGCTAACCGCTAGCTGACAGCTTGATTCAGCCTAAAATAACGTTACTCAAACTAAACAACGGGAAAAGCAGCTAACAGCTAAATAGCAGCTACAGCTAAATTAAGACTTTACAGTAATAATAAGGACAGGTATTGAGTGATTGTGTTTTAAATGAGCACAACGTAACGTAGAACTGACGTAACAGCTGTTGTATATTTAAACGGTTATTTTAATTTTTGAGGGTCTTTTACATGCTGTCTCAGCTAGCGGTTAGCCGAATTAGCTGTTAGCTAAGAGCTTAGCTAGCAGCTAATTCGGCTAACCGCTAGCTGGCAGCTTGATTCAGCCTAAAATAACGTTACTCAAACTAAAAGGAAAAGCAGCTAACAGCTAAATTAAGACTTTACAGTAATAATGAAGACAAGTATTGAGTGATTGTGTTTTAAATGAACGTAACGTAGAACTGACGTAACAGCTGTTGTATATTTAAACGGTTATTTTAACTTTTGAGGGTCTTTTACATGCTGTCTCAGCTAGCGGTTAGCCGAATTAGCTGTTAGCTAAGCTAACGTTAGCTTAGCTAGCTGACAGCTTGATTCAGCCTAAAATAACGTTACTCAAACTACACATTGGGAAAAGCAGCTAACAGCTAAATTAAGACTTTACAGTAATAATAAAGACAGTACTGAGTGATTGTATTTTTAAATGAGCACAACGTAACGTAGAACTGACGTAACAGCTGTTGTATATTTAAACGGTTATTTTAACTTTTGTAGGTATTTTACATGCTGTCTCAGCTAGCGGTTAGCCGAATTAGCTGTTAGCTAAGCTAACGTTAGCTTTCCGGTGGAGGCGAACAGACTTTCTTTAACTGTCTATGGGAACAGATCGTGCAGTGTCGTAAATCCGCGTTTATCGTGACATCATCTGCGCTAACATATCGCACATGCGCAGAACGGATCGTGCAGGCAGGACGGATCGTGTACCGACAGGGACCAAGACCAGTAAAATTACATGATTCGCAATTTTCAATTCAAAACCACATTAAAAAACTAAAACAAACGTGTATTTCAGGATAAGGAATTTAGGAGCGTTTCTACATCATCAACGGGTTGCTGCGCTGTGGTGGCGTTCAGCGGCCGCCGTTATGTTAACGTGAACAAGAAGCTGCTTGGTCACTTCTTTATCGTCATCATGATCAACCCACCAATAGCGTGCCAGGTAGATAAGTCAGCTTGTGATTGAATTGAATTCAATTTTATTTATGGTATCAATTCATAACAAGAGTTATCTTGAGACTCTTCACAGATAGAGCAGGTCTAGACCACACTCTATAATTTACAGATAGAGCAGGTCTAGACCACACTAGTCCCAACAGTTCTAGTAGTTTCCTCCAGAGCAAGCAACAGTGCAACAGTGGCGAGGAAAAACTTCCTTTTAGGCAGAAACCCGGGACAGACCCAGACCCAGACCCAGACCCAGACCCAGACCCAGACCCAGACCCAGGCTCTTGGTAGGCGGTGTCTGACGACCGGTTGGGGTTAGAATGAAGAGTGGCAATAACAGTCACAAAATAAAATAGTAGTTGTTTGTAGAAGTAGGGTTAGGGTTAGGGTTAGGGGTCAGGACGTAGCAGGACGTAGCAGGACGTAGCAGACGTAGCAGGATGTAGCAGGACGTAGCAGGACGCAGCAGACGTAGCAGGATGTACCAGGACGTAGCAGGACACAGCAGGACGCAGCAGGATGCAGCAGGACGTAGCAGGACGCAGCAGACGTAGCAGGATGTAGCAGGACGTAGCAGGACGTAGCAGGACACAGCAGGACGCAGCAGGACGCAGCAGGATGTAGCAGGACGCAGCAGGACGCAGCAGGATGTAGCAGGACGTAGCAGGACGCAGCAGGATGTAGCAGGACGTAGCAGGACACAGCAGGACGCAGCAGGACGCAGCAGGACGCAGCAGGATGTAGCAGGACGCAGCAGGACGCAGCAGGATGTAGCAGGACGTAGCAGGACGCAGCAGGATGTAGCAGGACGTAGCAGGACACAGCAGGACGCAGCAGGACGCAGCAGGACGCAGCAGGATGTAGCAGGACGCAGCAGGACGCAGCAGGATGTAGCAGAGCACAGCAGGACGCAGCAGGATGAACACGGCATCGCAGGACGTGTAGCGGGACCATGGCAACAGCTGCTACCATGATTTTGGAGCCTCCCTGATCCGAGGGAACATGCTGGTTCTCCAGTCTAGTGCAGCTAGTGTGTCTGACAGTTGGGTAATGTAGGGATTTTATGACTGTCAATACAGCCAGCCTCTACTCCTCTGTACTGTTAAGTAGCTAATGTGAAATATGTGAGACAAAACGTTGTTGTGAACGCTACGTTCTCAGTCTGGCAACCAACGTGAACGTTGAGTCTGGGGAGGAGGGGGCGAGGGAGACGAAAGAGGGAAAGAAATCTAAGCAAAAACCCCAAACCACCACAAAACTCCTCCACTGGACTCTTCTGGAAGCAGGCGGTCTGCTCCTGAAATACCACCTGCATTTTCAGCCAGGATTTTGAATGAATGCAAAATGTCTTCTTCATAACTCAGGGAGGAACTTTTCAAATAGAGGGCATCCCCACATCATTGATGCCCTTCAGCTCCATGACTGGAAACGGCTCCGTGGAGGATTTAAATTGAATAATCAAGAGAAGTAAAGTGAAATATTTCCTCCAGTATTTATAGACAGCCTACCGCCTGACTGAAGAAAGACCGGATCTCGTCAGCAGCCCAGACCGTGTTGATTGCAGATTGAGTTAAAGCATGTGTCAAATCTACATCATTACCAAAATGAAGGGTGTGAATGAAGGAGAAGATGAGTATGTGATGAAATTATGAAGATTTGCATGATGAGGGGAAAGATAAGGATTACTTTTCACGTTGTAATCGTGTTTTTCAAAGCAAAAACAACGTCGTCCATACCCTGAAGAGCCTGAAACTAAAGAGAAAATTACGATTATTATTATTATGTAAGTTAAATAATACGCTGTTAATTAATACATTAAATGGCTTTTTTTTTAACATTATTATCGGGGTTTTTTTGCCATATTTTGTCAATTTTTTAATGTTGTGGGTCCTTTTTTTAATGTTTTTGGTGTTTTTTCCAGTTTTTTTGATATTTTTAATGTTGACATTTTCAGCGCTTATTTCGACGGCCCATTTTTTGTGATAAAACAAAAAAAATTAACTAAAAACAGGTCAATTTGACCCAAGACAAGACAAGACAACATGAGGGTTAACCATCAATAGCATTTATTGATGAAGTCATATTTTTGTCTTGTCAAATAACCTTTTTTATCAGTTTCAGGGCTTATACATAATCAATACTGCATAATAAACAGTATGTGTGTGTGTGTTTTAACATTAGAGTGAGTGAATACATGTGCAGCCACAAAAGCCACCTCTGTACCGGTGAGGGAAATGAAACTTTCAAGGAGAAAACTGAGATGAGTAAATAATCTAGCAGCCGCTGTATTTATCTGAGTAGATTTTCTCCTCAGACGTCGGATAAAGTACTGCGGAAAGTCTGTCCGCTGGATAATAAGCAACCTGCGATGAAAGCAAATATTATCAGAGCCTGTGACAGCGAGTACAAATATCCCATGAACACCCCCCACACACACACACACACACACACACACACACACACTATCAGAAGAGAGTAGACAGAAGCACTGTGGATGATTTACACCCACAGAAAGTATAAAAGAGCCTTTTGTAGATGGGAATTTTGGCTTATCAAATGCATAATAATGAGTTTTTGGCTTTAACTCGCTGGCCAACTCCTTCAGAAGACCAATCACACAAAAAAAACATCCTTAATTTCAAATACTCAAACATTGTCTGTTACAACTTGTGCTGTCCTCCATGGCAAACACCCATTGAGATTGAATTAAACCACGAGGAGTGATTGCAACAGAAGATCAATTAAGGGTTATTACTACTTTTAACAACTGCATTGGATTCATTACAACTTATCCACAAAAGCCTCTCAGACAGGACAAATCTAGTCATTTATGAGTGTGCCAGGCCCTGATATGAGAGGTATGTCCTCTCCCACGGCAAACAGAGAAGGAAGTGACTGTTAGTAATGTTGGGCTGAAATCCAGGAAGAGTGTGAATGAATTAATTTGAAGGCTAACAGAATATGCTCAGCCATTAAAGCATTAAAGCATTGAATAACTTGAGTAAGTCACAGAGGAATGCCGTTCTTATGGGAAGTAATCTAATTACTTTAGAAGAGATTTTTCACATAATCCTGCTTTGGAAATGCTCTGGGTTGTCGTCTTGGAGAGGGCGCTATTCAATATGCACAGATGTTCTTGTGGTCTAATTCAGATACATGATTTACATATTAACTGTCAATTAGAGACATTTTGTAGATGTTTGTACTTAGTTTCTAATCAGTCATGCAAAAGCTGTTCATAAACTTTGGGCTGGAGGAGTACCTAGATATCAATTTCAGTTTGTTTCATTGCATTTGACGGTAAGATTAGATTAGATTAGATTAGATTATACTTTATTTATCCCACAACGGGGAAATTTTCTTATTACAGCAGCAGCATTTTCTTCAATACAGCAAAAAACAAAAACACACAAACAAGTAAACACACAAGAAATACAATGCAGAAAAACAATAGACAATAATTATATGGTAGACTGAAAGTAAGCAAAATGGCGTCAAAAAAGGTATTTTAAAGTGCGGCCATGATATAAAAAACAATATTGCAGTGTAAGTGACGTTAAAATTAAATTGAATGTGTAATTGGAGTAATAAAGCATGCAACGACTTGTTCATATCGTTGATGGGATGAGGAAGGGTGGAGTCATAGACGTAATTTACAGGGTGGATGTAAATCAAACCTGGCCAGTGCAACCCCAACCTTCCCCCCAAAAAGCAATTATACATATATATATATATATATTTCCTTTACATAAATAAAGACATTTGCACCATACGTAAATGTAAATGTGCTGTATTTATATATCTTTTCTAGTCTTAACGACTACTCAAAGCGCTGTTACATCATCAGGAACCATTCACCATCACACACATTCACACACTGTGGCCGAGGCTGCCGTACAAGGTGCCACCTGCTCATCAGATACACACTCACACACATTCGCACTCCGATGCACAGCATGGGGGGCAACTCGGGGTTCAGCGTCTTGCCCCCCCGCTCTACCGCTGAGCCACAGCCACCCAGCCATGCGGAAAAGGTACAAATTGTTGCAGAAAGATTCACCGGAATGCAGAAAATGAAGTGTTTCACGTTAAAAAATTAAATTTCGCTTAAAAAGTGGAGATCTCACGCAAATTGACGCCTTTAGTGGGATAATACCGTGTGGCCAGTGATGCTGGAGTTGTTTGCTTGTAAGACATCTGGTTGCAGAGGTGACGTAATCTCATGATTATATATTTATGCATGCGGATGATGCAGCCATATTTACTGGTCTACATCTATTGGATATAAGCTCTCATTCTGTTACAGTGGTGCTCAAAAGTTTACATACACATGCTTAAGTTGACTAAAAGAGGAAAAAATCATGTTTTGGAAATTTATTTTAATACCTAAATTAAAAAATGAGGTAAAATCCAACCTTTAAGGACACCAATTTTCTTTGTGAATGAATAACGTATTGTAAATAAATAAATGTTCTTATTTAAAATACAGGGGTCATAAGTATACATACCCCTATGTTAAATTCCCATAGAGGCAGGCAGATTTTTATTATTAAAGGCCAGTTATTTCCTGGATTCAGGATATTATGCATCCTGATAAAGTTCCCTTGGCCTTTAGAATTAAAATAGCCCCACATCATCACATACTCTTCACCATGCTTAGAGATAGGCATGGTTTTATTTCAGTTAGACTAATACCTGGTTTGATTTGCATTGAGAGATGATTTTATAGAAAGTATCCCATGCCTATCTCTAAGCATGGTGAAGAGTATGTGATGATGTGGGGCTATTTTAATTCTAAAGGCCAAGGGAACTTTATCAGGATGCATAATATCCTGAATCCAGGAAATAACTGGCCTTTAATAATAAAAATCTGCCTGCCTCTATGGGAATTTAACATAGGGGTATGTATACTTATGACCCCTGTATTTTAAATAAGAACATTTATTTATTTACAATACGTTATTCATTCACAAAGAAAATTGGTGTCCTTAAAGGTTGGATTTTACCTCATTTTTTAATTTAGGTATTAAAATAAATTTCCAAAACATGATTTTTTTATTCCTCTTTTTAGTCAACTTAAGCATGTGTATGTAAACTTTTGAGCACCACTGTACATAGGATTTATTATTATAGGATAACAAAATAATACAATGATAACTAGAAGGGCCTTCAGAGAGCGTAGACCTCCACTAAGACCACTCCCTATCTTGCAGTTGTAAGAAAAGTAAAGAAAACAATTGTGTGTCTGCCACGTGATTTGGATTGGACCCAAAATCTCACGTGTTCTTCCGTGGCCCATGCTACACCGGGCCGGTAGTTTTTCGGTAATCCTGCTGTAAGACAGACAAACCGTAGCGCTACCGTAACCTCCGTGGCTCTGTTAGACGTAAAGATCTAACGTAAAGACCCCCCCCCCCCCACCTCTGAATGTAAAGAACCACAGGTCAAGTCTGGCATTTAACATATGGAAAGGAGCTCCCTGCTACAACACCAGGGGGGGGGCTGCTGTCCCCTGTCCCCCTGGGGTCTTAGTCTGGGCTAGGACCCCAGGGGGCCTGCTGTCCCCTGTCAGACTAGGATCCCAGGGGGCCTGCTGTCTCCTGTCCCCTGGGGTCTTAGTCTGGGCTAGGACCCCAGGGGGCCTGCTGTCTCCTGTCCCCTGGGGTCTTAGTCTGGGCTAGGACCCCAGGAGGCCTGCTGTCTCCTGTCCCCTGGGGTCTTAGTCTGGACTAGGACCCCAGGGGGCCTGCTGTCTCCTGTCCCCCTGTGGTCCTAGCCCAGACTAGGACCCCAGGGGGCCTGCTGTCTCCTGTTCCCTGTGGTCTTAGTCTGGGCTAGGACAATACAATGTTGATTATGTTATAATTTCACATTTACACGACAAACCCTTTTGTTCTGTAACCAAAACGACCCCCGAAGGGGCGGAGTTTAGCAGCATGTTTACTCTCATTGGACAGCGAAGATGCACTCGACATGCTGTCATGACAACGGCCGACCAATGAGAATGGATTTGAATGCACCAGGTGAAAAGGAACAGCCCCCAGGTGCAGGGGATAAATGAATGTGATTTAGGTATTTTCAGGACTGTTTTCACGTGACTCCGTCTGGGGGAAGCGTGGATCCAGTCCGCTGTCGGCTGCAGTCTTTGTCTTATTGTCTTTGTCTTATTGTCTTTGTCTTATTGTCTTTGTCTTATTGTCTTTGTCTCATCATCATCATCATCATTCTGTTGCATTAAACCTTTTCTTAATTCGACCCCGAGCCTCCTTCCTCAGAGATCCAACAATGTCCCACACTCTGGAGTGGAGGTGCTCTTGAAGTGAGCAGTGAGGTCAAATATCTTGGTATCAGATGACAAGGGTACTTATTGACAATGTCGTAAATTATATGGCAATAGTATCACACTTGTACTTTGTACTTGAATTCTCACCCGTGCTACGTGAGGTTCAGTTTGTTCCCGGTGCCCTGGTGCTGTACAACGCTGTGATCAGTCAGCAGAGACTCACGGTCACTCACAATGACGATATTATGACTGCCTGCCAAGAGTTTATAGTGCTGCCGCTCATACGTTCTTCAGCATAAATGTACCTACATGTCAGATGGTGATAAATATGGACGGGCTAATCCTGTGATGATGGTATGCATCATATCTGTGTCCACAGTCAGAGGCTGAGCTGTCGGGGGGGGGGTTACCGAGAGACGGCAAGGCAAATTTAAGACTCAGCTAAATTTGATATAAAGTACACGTAAAGATTAAAGACGCAAGTGTATCAAACTGAGGGGAAAAGGGGTCATGCAAGTTGAAAATGTATAAACTTGAGACAAAAACGTCCTCATCACTCAACTTCACAAATCAAGTATAACTTCGTAATTAAGAGGATGCAGCGTCCGTGATGGCCGCTGCGAGGTGCACGGGCGCAATGGGGCCATTGGCTCAGGGCACTCTGTAGGGAGTTGGATGGGGAACCGAAGGGTCGCCGGTTCAAGTCCCCGTTCAGACCAATGTACAAAGTGTGGACTGGTAGCTGGAGAGATGGCAGTTAACCTCTTGGGCAGATGCTCTTGAGCATGGCATCGAACCCTCCTCAGCTGCTCAGGGCGCCGGTACACCCACTCTGACATCTCTCCATTAGAGCATGCATAGGACCGGAGCATGTGTGTGTAGTTCAGGCCTGTGTGTAGCGTGTAATAACAGCAGAGTGTACATTGTAATTTCCCCATAGGGGATCAATAAAGAGTATACATTCAAAAACCTGGTTTGGTTATATAAAAAGCAATTTTAAAGGGATAAATGTGTTAAAAAGGAGATTTAAAGAGCCACTGGACAGGATGGTCAGCGGGATTTATTCTGCTAAAAAACACACCCCGAGGTGATAGTATCACAATCAATTTAAAACAATGTTAAATACCAATTAAATGATAATTTGCTCACATCAATATTATTAAGCTTATTAAACCCATTTATAAAGGACCTTATTAAGTGCTTTTTAAATTGATTGCCATTGCATATAAAATATACAACATCCCTATCATAACAGGTTGGTATAGTAAGTGCTAGATTAGGGTTAGATGGCTGAGGCACAGGGTTAGGATAGGTTGTCGGGCAAAGAGTCATGTGACAGTTTTCACGGATCTAGGGTCACCATCCGGACACAACCCTGTATTTTACTAGCTACACACCTACTGTCTGTAAAGTCGTAGTTCAGTAGGCAAATTTACACATTTTCAAAACGTTTCTATATCACAAATTTGGGTTTTCTTTCAACCAAATGGTTCTGCATAACCATTACTCTTAACCCTTGTGTTGTCTTCCCATCAACTAGGACCAAAAAAAACAGTTTTAGTCACTTTTTTTCAACATTATTATCATTTTTTCCAACATTTTTGTTACTTTTTCAATGTTGTGGGTGCTTCGTTTGATGTTTTTTTGATATTTTTAATGTTTATATTATTATTTTTTAATGATAATGGCCCATTTTTTGTGATAAAAAAAAAAGAAAGAACTGAAAAATGGTCAAATTTGACCCGAGGACAACATTAGGGTTAGGTAACATACATGATCAGTTCACTTCTTTCTTTGAATTTGGGTGTTTTATTTAATTTCATAGCATTTAAAAAAAATAAATAAAAAGGAAAAAAAGTGACAAAAAGTGACAAAAATGTTGAAAAAGACGCCCAAATGTTGACCCAGAAAAATAAAAAGTTGCTTGGTCGACGAGAAGGCATCACAAGGGTTAAATGGACAGGGAGCAAAAAAATGTCGCCACACACACACACACACACACACACACACACACACACAAAAACATCAAAAGGCGCAGAAGGAAATTGACAAAATATTCAGAAAAAGTGTCAAACATTGAAAAAGAAAGTTGACATTTTGACCTAAAAAAATCAAAAAGTTGCATAGTTGACAACACGAGGGTTAATGCTTGTAAATATCTTTAGGTCCACAAACATTTTCTGTCATTCTCCCCTTTGGAAGCACCCCCCAGCCCCCCCAAAAAGGCATTACTCCTGTCTTTAGCAATAAAATAACATTGCGTGCTCTGGAAACAAATCCCTTTAAGTCTAGGCTCCCTCCCCATTTGGACCCTGGTCCCGTTGGCTTTATTAAACCTGTTTTTAACTGCAACAAGGCAGCAAAATGGCTGTAAAAGCTGTAAAATTCTGTTTATAATAGTATTCATTCTATATTTATTCAGTACATATCCATGTCCTGCACTATGGGCCCAGTGTATATCCTGCACCTGCTGCTATTGCACTTCTGGTTAGACCCAAACTGCATTTGTTGCCTTGTACTTGTACCTGTGTAATGACAATAAAGTTGAATCTAATCTAATCTAATCAAACATTAGTAAGATGACTTCTGGGTCCGAATCCTATAATCAGGAGGCCGAGACCAATCCATAATCTCAGGAAAGGGTTCTTGAGACTGAACCAGCAGGAAGTAGTCCAGCTCTTAAGTACCCTTCACTGAATTTGAGGACTTTCTATGAATTCATTTGAAAGAGTGTAGCATCTTGTGCACTCGTGACACCACGTCCCCCATTCATCACGCTCCGCACAAGCCTGCATCAATCCCTGTATCGCTGCGAGGCTTCCAGGCTGAAGCAGGCGGGGGTTTTATCCTGATTAAATTGAGGTGTCACAACAATACTCGGCCAGACCAGAGGAACAAAGAGCAGAGATATAACATTTTTGCTGTATTTCTGACACCACTTGTTAGTCTGTGTTTTCATTCAGCTGATATGGAGAGGTCACCGTTAGCAACCCCTTGTAAAGTCTTGTTATCTTGTGTTATGTTATCTTATCTTAGGCTGAGATAAGTCACCGAAGAAGGTTCAGTTCACATCCAACTCACTGCTATTAATGAGGATGTACTGTAACTGCATGCACCACTGGGGGTATCAGCAGCCCAGTGCATCACGCAGACATGGCCGCAACACAAGAACCATCAACAGTCCTTAGCAACGATGACCTGTTCCTGGGATTCATTAGTCCTCTGCCCTCTTATCCTGCTTTGGAATTGCTTTTAACCCTCATGTTGTCCTCATGTTGTCCTCATGTTGTCCTCATGTTGCCCTCATGTTGCCCTCATGTTGTCCTCATGTTGTCCTCATGTTGTCCTCATGTTGTCCTCATGTTGCCCTCATGTTGTCCTCATGTTGTCTTCATGTTGCCCTCATGTTGTCCTCATGTTGTCCTCATGTTGCCCTCATGTTGCCTTCATGTTGTCCTCATGTTGTCCTCATGTTGTCCTCATGTTGCCTTCATGTTGTCCTCATGTTGTCCTCATGTTGTCCTCATGTTGTCTTCATGTTGCCCTCATGTTGTCTTCATGTTGTCCTCATGTTGTCCTCATGTTGTCCTCATGTTGCCCTCATGTTGTCCTCATGTTGCCCTCATGTTGCCCTCATGTTGTCCTCATGTTGTCTTCATGTTGCCCTCATGTTGTCCTCATGTTGCCCTCATGTTGCCCTCATGTTGTCTTCATGTTGTCCTCATGTTGTCCTCATGTTGCCCTCATGTTGTCCTCATGTTGTCCTCATGTTGCCCTCATGTTGTCCTCATGTTGCCCTCATGTTGTCCTCATGTTGTCCTCATGTTGTCTTCATGTTGTCCTCATGTTGCCCTCATGTTGTCCTCATGTTGCCCTCATGTTGTCCTCATGTTGTCCTCATGTTGTCCTCATGTTGCCCTCATGTTGCCCTCATGTTGTCTTCATGTTGTCCTCATGTTGCCCTCATGTTGCCCTCATGTTGTCTTCATGTTGTCCTCATGTTGTCCTCATGTTGTCCTCATGTTGCCCTCATGTTGTCCTCATGTTGCCCTCATGTTGTCCTCATGTTGCCCTCATGTTGCCCTCATGTTGTCTTCATGTTTTCTTCATGTTGTCCTCATGTTGTCCTCATGTTGCCTTCATGTTGCCTTCATGTTGTCCTCATGTTGCCCTCATGTGGTCCTCATGTGGTCCTCATGTTGTCCTCATGTTGTCCTCATGTTGCCTTCATGTTGTCCTCATGTTGTCCTCATGTTGCCCTCATGTTGCCCTCATGTTGTCCTCATGTTGTCCTCATGTTGCCCTCATGTTGCCCTCATGTTGTCTTCATGTTGTCCTCATGTTGCCCTCATGTTGCCTTCATGTTGTCCTCATGTTGTCCTCATGTTGTCCTCATGTTGCCCTCATGTTGTCCTCATGTTGCCCTCATGTTGCCCTTCATGTTGTCCTCATGTTGTCCTCATGTTGTCCTCATGTTGCCCTCATGTTGCCCTCATGTTGTCTTCATGTTGTCCTCATGTTGTCCTCATGTTGCCCTCATGTTGTCCTCATGTTGCCCTCATGTTGCCTTCATGTTGTCCTCATGTTGTCCTCATGTTGTCCTCATGTTGCCCTCATGTTGCCCTCATGTTGTCTTCATGTTGTCCTCATGTTGTCTTCATGTTGCCCTCATGTTGTCCTCATGTTGCCCTCATGTTGTCCTCATGTTGCCCTCATGTTGCCTTCATGTTGCCCTCATGTTGCCTTCATGTTGTCTTCATGTTGTCCTCATGTTGTCCTCATGTTGTCCTCATGTTGCCCTCATGTTGTCCTCATGTTGCCCTCATGTTGTCCTCATGTTGCCCTCATGTTGTCTTCATGTTGTCCTCATGTTGCCCTCATGTTGTCCTCATGTTGCCCTCATGTTGCCCTCATGTTGTCTTCATGTTGTCCTCATGTTGTCCTCATGTTGTCCTCATGTGGTCCTCATGTTGTCCTCATGTGGTCCTCATGTTGTCCTCATGTTGTCCTCATGTTGTCCTTATGTTGCCCTCATGTTGTCCTCATGTTTACCTCATGTTGTCCTCATGTTGTCCTATATCAATGTTCTTTTTAATTCCCCAAAATAACATGATTGATTCCACACAACGCTCTTTGCCAAGTACAAATCTCTACTTTCATTCATTTTGGGGCATCTTATTCAATTTTATAGCATTTGAAACCAAATTGAAGTGTTTTTGAAATAGTATTGAGAGTAAAAGTTGACATATTCCAGTCTGTGATTATCATCAACATCCATTCCTTTAATTTTAGTCTCAATAATTCCTAATTTCTGCTTTTCTAACTCAAACATTAGATATAATTTCCTATAAATGAGGTTTATTGACCATAAATTCCAAAAATAACTGTAATACTAAAGTTAATAAGTTACCACTTCAATTTGTTTTTCAAATGCTATAAAATTGAATAAGACGCCCCAAAATTACCAATCAAAATCACCCCAAAGAGCGTTGTGTGGAATCAATCATGTTATTTTGGGTAGTTACAATTGGGTAGTTAAAAAGAACATTGATATAGGACAACAGGTCAATTTGACCCAAGGACAACGTGAGGCTTAAAGCCAAAATAATGTTATTAATGTGTCATAAAATGCTTAAATATATCTGTTAGGAAGTTGGAGCCTGCTGAGTCTCTCAGAGTGGGAGTCATGAGCTTCCTGCGAGTGCAGCCAGTAAGTCACCCATCTATTCTCTACTCAAGGTTTTAGTGCCGTCTGTGAAGGTTTATCTCAACAGTACATGTCCAAATATTTGCTTTAATAGGGGGATGGGGGGACGAGGGACGGGGGGCACGTAAATATCAGGTTTACCACATGATCTGAATACTTCTTCCCCAACTGGCAGGCTGTCATTTGCAGCACAGAGCCTTGCCTTTAGCGATGTTAGCTGCCGAGGGGCCACAGGGCTCTGGAGCTCATTACTTCGCTATACAGCTGTCAGTCAGGGCAGAGTAGAGGCCGAGAGACGAGGAAGGGACGAGGAACGGTGATGCACGTTCATCGACCTGCCCATGGAGGCTCAACAAATCCGCCCCAAGGTTTATTTTGTATTTGATTGTGTAAGGGTTTGAATGAGGCCACCCAAGCAGCATAAACAGGCCGATGGGGATTCAGGATGTGTAGTCAAACACAATAAATAAGCCCTATTGATCCCAAGGAGGCTCCCAGGTGGCAGCTGGGCTGTCGCTGCAGTTCATGAGCTATGGCCTCGTGGTCCAGGCAGGCCGAGAAGAGATGGCTGATGGGAACAAGTAAGACAATGCAAGCCCGAGAAAGTTATTAATCCTCTCAAAGGAATAACCCACCCGAGGATTTTCATACACTGTTCAATCAATTTATGATGAGAGAAAAAAGGAGACGAAAAGGAGACGAAAAGGAGACGAAAAGGAGACGGAAAGGAGACGAAAAAGAGACGAAAAGGAGACAAAAAGCAACTAAAAGAGGGGAAAAAAGGAGACGAAAAGGAGACGAAAAGGAGACGAAAAGAGACAAAAAGCAACTAAAAGAGGGGGAAAAAGGAGACGAAAAGGAGACAAAAAGAAGAAAAAAAGGAGAAAAAAAGGAGACGAAAAGCAACTAAAAGAGGGGAAAAAGGAGACAAAAAGGAGACAAAAAGGAGACAAAAAGGAGACGAAAAGGAGACGAAAAGAAGAAAAAAATGAGACGAAAAGGAGACGAAAAGCTACTAAAAGAGGGGAAAAAGGAGACAAAAAGGAGACGAAAAGGAGACAAAAAGCAACTAAAAGAGGGGAAAAAGGAGACGAAAAGGTGACTAAAGGCGACGAATATTCAATGAAAAGGAGACGAAAAGCAACTAAAAGAGGGGAAAAAGGAGACGAAAAGGAGACTAAAGGCGACGAATATTCAATGAAAAGGAGACGAAAAGCAACTAAAAGAGGGGAAAAAGGAGACTAAAGGCGACGAATATTCAATGAAAAGGAGACGAAAAGCGACTACAAGGCAACTACAAGGCGGGAAAAAAGGAGACGAAAAGGAGACGAAAAGGAGACGAAAAGGAGACGAAAAGGAGACGAAAAGGAGACGAAAAGCGACTAAAAGGAGACGAACAGTAAATAAATTGCATAAATAAATGTATTTACTATGTGTGATTTCAGCATTTAGTCTGGTAATTATTGTCCTTCCCTTCTTTGCTGTTGCATTTCATGGCCCTGTCTGGTCTTAGTTGGGACAGGGTTCTCCTCGTCTCGCTTAGCCAGACCCTCCTCCACAGCTCTGCGGAGGAGGGTCTGGCTAGTCCACACAGCATTCCAGGATTGGAGAAAAACGTGCTCTGGAAGACCCAGGACTAGGTGGAGGGACGTCCAGCTGGGAGGAGGTCTGGGGGAAGACCCAGGACTAGGTGGAGGGACGTCCAGCTGGGAGGAGGTCTGGGGGAAGACCCAGGACTAGGTGGAGGGACGTCCAGCTGGGAGGAGGTCTGGGGAAGACCCAGGACTAGGTGGAGGGACGTCCAGCTGGGAGGAGGTCTGGGGGAAGACCCAGGACTAGGTGGAGGGACGTCCAGCTGGGAGGAGGCCTCGGGGAAGACCCAGGACTAGGTGGAGGGACGTCCAGCTGGGAGGAGGTCTGGGGGAAGACCCAGGACTAGGTGGAGGGACGTCCAGCTGGGAGGAGGCCTCGGGGGAAGACCCAGGACTAGGTGGAGAGATTATATCTCCAACCTGACCTGGGAACGCCTCGGGATCCCCCAGTCGGAGCTGGTTGATGTGGCTCGGGAAAGGGAAGTTTGGGGTCCCCTACTGGAGCTGCTGCCCCCGAGACCCGATACCGGATAAGCGGATGAAGATGGATGGATGGATGGATGGATGGATGAATGGATGGATTAATGGATGGATGGATGGATATATAGATGGATGGGTGGATGGATGGATGAATGGATGGATTAATGGATGGATGGATTAATGGATGGATTAATGGATGAATGGATGGATTAATGGATGGATGGATATATAGATGGATGGATGGATGGATGGATATATAGATGGATGGATGGATGGATGGATATATAGATGGATGGATGGATATATAGATTAATGGATGGATGGATGGATATATAGATTAATGGATGGATGGATGGATATATAGATGGATGGATGGATGGATGGATATATAGATGGATGGATGGATATATAGATGGATGGATGGATGGATGGATGGATATATAGATGGATGGATGGATGGATGGATATATAGATGGATGGATGGATGGATGGATATATAGATGGATGGATGGATGGATGGATGGATGGATATATAGATGGATGGATGGATGGATATATAGATTAATGGATGGATGGATAGATATATAGATTAATGGATGGATGGATAGATATATAGATGGATGGATGGATGGATGGATATATAGATTAATGGATGGATGGATGGATGGATGGATATATAGATTAATGGATGGATGGATGGATATATAGATTAATGGATGGATGGATAGATATATAGATTAATGGATGGATGGATAGATATATAGATTAATGGATGGATGGATGGATATATAGATGGATGGATGGATGGATGGATGGATGGTGTGATACCCAGCAGTGATAACACAGGTGAAGACAGGCTTATCAACAGCGCTCGCCGCCCTCTTCTTCTCTCAGGTACCTATGCACGCTTTCCTTTCACATCCATTCAGCCTCACACACAGCGCTCCCATCACAAATAGCAAAAGTCACAGTTCAACGGCTGAAGGTAACTAAACAGAATTAATATTCGCTTCACGAACACTGGCTTCCAGTGACTGAAAAAATAAAATAAGCAATTAACCTTCTGTCCTGGACGTGACTTGTAGGCAACTTAACGAGAACGTTCTGGGATTTTAATTACTCTCCAACATTGCGCAGCCTCACCAGGATTAAAAGTTATATAAAGGTAAAGCAGAGCGCTGACCGGAGCGCGGCCACTTGAGAGATATTGGTGCTCGTAACCGAACGACTGTTTCCAGCTGTGCATCCAACTGGAACTACTGCAGCAGGTTGTTTCTATCTGAAAACTGCAATAACATCTCATATTTAAATGTAGATGATTCTATAAGCAGAGTAAAGACAATAAAGAGGGGGGTGATGATGCCAGCAGACTGTCATGACCCCCTCTGGTAATATTCAGTAAAATGTAATATCGCATTATGAAGTCATTGGAGTCCAGTTGCCAGTTGATTTCTGATGAGGACTTATTATGAACTTTGAAGTAGTTGTTATAGAAATGATGTGGCTGTGAGGCGATTACAACACGGCCTGGCTGACAAGTATGTACAGTAGGTCCAATGAAACTCACATAGTTAAGATTAGCTCTGTTAGACTAAAAACACCTTCATTAATTTACAATTGCTTTTTGGGGTGGGGGGGTCCCGGAGGGTTGTCGGTTCAAGTCCCCATACGGAGTGTACCGTGTGGACAAAAGTACGAAGAGTGGATCGGTAGCTGGAGAGATGCCACTTCACCTCCTGGGCACTGCCAGGTGCCCTTGAGCAAGGCACTGTACCACCCCCCCCCCCAACCTTAGGGCGCTGGTTCAGCTGGCAGCCCCCAGCAGCTCAGTCCGGGCGGCGTTGGGTCGGGAACCGGAGGGTCGTCAGTTCAAGTCCCCATACGGATGTGGATAGGTAGCTGGAGAGATGCCACTTCACCTCCTGGGCACAGCCAGTTGCCCTTGAGCAAGGCACTGTACCCCCCCCCCAACCTCAGGGCGCTGGTTCAACTGGCAGCCCCCCCCCCCCCACTGACATCTCTCCATTACTGCATGATTAGGTCCTGAGCATGTGTGTGTATTTCAGACCTGTGTGCAGTGATTACTAACTAACTTGTAATTTCCCCCACTGGGGATCAATAAAGTATTAATTAATTAAAATTAATTTAGATTGTTTTTTAGCTGCAGAGATCTGAGGACCAGGTAACCCTAGTCCTCAGACCCCCCCCCTCAGTTTAGAGCTTCAACACAAAGGAAGAGGAAGGTGATGGGACATCCAGGAATAGTCACATCCGGTGGAAAAATCCGGGAAGGGGGATGTCGTGGATATAGACTATAGTGTTCCTAGTCTGGATCAACGGAGGTAGATTTCCAGGATAAAGCCTTGACATCTGGCGAGGTCGGAGGAGCCGTTGACCATAGTCCTCATAAACCAGAACCAGAAACACTTTATTGATCCCCGAAGGGAAATCTGTGTTGCAGTCGCACAAATATTAGAAATATCAAGTAGAAATATAAATAAAGAAATATAAGGAGTGTGGATATGCACGGTATTTACATAGTTAAAGGAATGTTATGATACAGTATTTACATAATTAAGGAGTTGTAATGGTGAGCAATAATAATAATAATAATAATAATAATAATAACAATAATAATAATAATAATAATGGTAGCAGTAGAGTATCGCACACATTTCAAGCCGGTGTTATTGCACAAAACAGATATTATTGTCCAGGTTTAACCTCACTAAGTGTCTGTATGTCGGAGTTTTTATAAAGATTATTTTTTGGGGCTTTTCCCTCTATTTTAATGACAGGATAGACATGAAAGGGGGAGAAAGATGAGGGATGACACGCAGAATAGGGCCGCATGTCGGACTCGAACCCGGGTCGCTGCAGGACTCGGCCTACACGGGGCGAACGCTCTCACTGGGTGAGCTAGAGGCCGCCCCGAGGAGTTATAAAGTTTGATGGCCACGGGCAGGAATGACTTCCTGTGGCGCTCTGTGGTGCATTTTGGGAGAATGAGTCTTTCACTGAAAGTGCTCCTGGGTTTGAGCAGCAAGTCATGGAGTGGGTGGGAGACAAAATCCACCAGATTTTAGATCGCCAACACACAAGAGGAAGAAAACGGACAGCACCGGAGCTATCCCGGGAGTGGAACACTGTGGATTTAGACTAACCTACATACAACCAACCAAACTGAAACATTTCCTTCCTTGTTCCTCCATCTCCTCCTGCTAATCATCACATCATTGTCAGCGTCACCGTGTTCAACCTCCCTCTCAACATCATCATCATCATCATCATCATGACTGCCATCCACCTCCTCCTCATTTCCATCATGCCCATCAGTGGCAGTATCGTAATCTCTCTTCCATTAACATCACTCAGTGTCAATATGTGTAAGCACGTTCAAAATGCCATCCACAGAAACAGCTATGTTCTCCCAGGCAATGAAGCTGCGCAGGGATTGTGACTAATGGATAAAAGCCCATTTTATGCATTGCTTGTAATGCAGCTGACCCCTCCTCCCACATCCATCTGAGGTCATCAGAGCACTCACTTTGATTCACACACTGTCCAATACCTTGTACATAATTAGACTGGTGAGGATGCACAATGTGCTGGTAATTGAATCAGGAAACACTGAAAACTTCCATAGGTGTGTATGAGTAGATGGAATATACTGTGCACTCATTAGTCATTTTCTACATGAAGAAGAAACAACCTTTTGTGTTAGGTTAGATGAGTAGATATGTCAGCATCTTATTAAAAGGGAAATGGTAAAGGAGTTGGCAGAAAGTCAGCACGTATCCATCATTAGGTTTTCCTCTGCAGGAGGCTGCAAGGCGATTAAATGTCTCAGTGGTGCTGATACGTGGCTGGACGGGGACTTGAGCTTGTAGTTTTGTCACAGTGCCAACCCCTAAACAGTGTAAAGGATGCATACTATAGATTCGTCAAAAACATCTCCTCGAGATGAACTTTAAGAAGTTAAAAGGAAGATCTGGAAATAAAAAGGGGCGGCTGTGGCTCAGCGGTAGAGCGGTTGCCTGCCAATTGGAAGGTTGGTGGTTCAATCCCTGGCCCTGCAGTCCCATGTCTAAGTGTCCTTGGGCAAGACACTGAACCCTGAGTTGCCCCCGATGCTGCGCATTGGAGTGTGAGTGTGTATCTGATGAGCAGGTGGACCTTGTACGGCAGCCTCGGCCACAGTCTATGAATGTGTGTGATGGTGAATGTATCCTGTATGATGTAAAAGTGCTTTGAGTAGTCGTTAAAACTAGTAAAAAAACAAAAATAAGCGCTGAAAATGTCAACAATGAAAAATATCATAAAACATCAAAATAAGCACCCACAACATTGACGTAGTGATAAAAATGTTGGAAAAAGTGATAATAATGTTGAAAAAGTGATAATAATGTTGGAAAAAGTGATAAAAATGTTGGAAAAAGTGATAAAAATGTTGGAAAAAGTGATAATAATGTTGAAAAAAAGTGATAATAATGTTGGAAAAAAGTGATAATAATGTTGAAAAAAGTGATAATAATGTTGGAAAAAGTGATAATAATGTTGAAAAAGTGATAACAATGTTTAAAAAGTGATAATAATGTTGGAAAAAGTGATAATAATGTTGAAAAAAGTGATAGAAATGTTGTAAAAAGTGATAATAATGTTGAAAAAGTGATAATAATGTTGGAAAAGTGATAATAATGTTGAAAAAGTGATAATAATGTTGGAAAAAGTGATAATAATGTTGGAAAAGTGATAATAATGTTGGAAAAAGTGATAATAATGTTGAAAAAGTGATAATAATGTTTAAAAAGTGATAATAATGTTGGAAAAAGTGATAATAATGTTGAAAAAAGTGATAGAAATGTTGTAAAAAGTGATAATAATGTTGAAAAAGTGATAATAATGTTGGAAAAAGTGATAATAATGTTGAAAAAGTGATAATAATGTTGGAAAAAGTGATAATAATGTTGAAAAAGTGATAATAATGTTTAAAAAGTGATAATAATGTTGGAAAAAGTGATAATAATGTTGAAAAAGTGATAGAAATGTTGTAAAAAGTGATAATAATGTTGAAAAAGTGATAATAATGTTGGAAAAAGTGATAATAATGTTGAAAAAGTGATAATAATGTTGGAAAAAGTGATAATAATGTTGGAAAAAGTGATAATAATGTTGAAAAAGTGATAATAATGTTTAAAAAGTGATAATAATGTTGGAAAAAGTGATAATAATGTTGAAAAAAGTGATAGAAATGTTGTAAAAAGTGATAATAATGTTGAAAAAGTGATAATAATGTTGGAAAAAGTGATAATAATGTTGAAAAAAGTGATAATAATGTTGAAAAAAGTGATAGAAATGTTGTAAAAAGTGATAATAATGTTGAAAAAGTGATAATAATGTTGAAAAAAAGTGATAATAATGTTGAAAAAAGTGATAATAATGTTGAAAAAAAGTGATAATAATGTTGGAAAAAGTGATAATAATGTTGGAAAAAGTGATAAAAATGTTGAAAAAGTAATAATAATGTTGAAAAAGTGATAATAATGTTGGAAAAAGTGATAATAATGTTTAAAAAGTGATAATAATGTTTAAAAAGTGATAATAATGTTGGAAAAAGTGATAATAATGTTGAAAAAAGTGATAGAAATGTTGTAAAAAGTGATAATAATGTTGAAAAAGTGATAATAATGTTGGAAAAGTGATAATAATGTTTTTTTTCATGGTTGACGGAAGACAACACGAGGGTTAAGGTCACTATTTAAACTAGTTAATGTAGCTGCAAACAGGTTAAATGATAAAATAAGTAATTGTACTTATAATAATAATAATAATAATAATAATAATAATATATAACATAAAACTAATGTCCACAGCACTGCTGAGACCTGGGACAGACAGAGGTTCTCAAAGTGTAGCACTCTGGGTGTCTGAATGTTCAGTTTCCTGTTTTATTTTGTAGTCTCTGTTTCCTACCTTGTCTAGTCTACTTCCTGTCTTCTGGTTTCCCTCCTGTAGGATAGTCTGTCCAGCCCTGATGTGTCCCACCTGTCCCCTGTTAGTCTGTTTCCTACCTTGTCTAGTCTACTTCCTGTCTTCTGGTTTCCCTCCTGTAGGATAGTCTGTCCAGCCCTGATGTGTCCCACCTGTCCCCTGTTAGTCCTGGTGACCCTGTGTAATTAGTCTCTGTGTTTCCTTTTTCCCAGAGGTCCAAATCGGCCCTTCTGGCTTTCGCCAGAGCTGCCAGACTACCAGACTACCAGACTACCAGACTACCAGTCGGCCTATTCCCATGATGCATTGGGGTACGTAAACAGGAAGTATAATTTTGTTGTGGATTCACCGAGTTACACTTCGGGTACAATAATACAATTTAGCATATATTTGTTTACATTTTGGCAAATTTGCTCAAAATTATGCCAAATTAGCTATTAGAGGTTCCTGTTTTCAATGTACTTAGGGATGTATAGACCAGTGGTTTTCAAAACGTGGTTTGGGGACCCTGAGGGGTCCTTAAGGGTACTCCAGAGGGTCCCTATACTTCCATCCATAAGTAACACAATGACAGAATGCATGACTATTTTGGTCAATACATTTTGAGCAATAAAACATCTAAAAGCTAAAATCCCATCAGATGGGGGACCCTGGGACCAAATCTTATCAAATGGGGGTCCATGGTTTAATTTGTGTCAGTTTAGGGGTCCTTGATGTGAAAAGGTTTGGGAACCTCTGGTACCACTGGACTACTTTGATACTGAAGAACACTCGAGCTATAAGGAACATCTTTTTATGTGATTTCTTAGCAGATTCATGGATATTTAATCTTGATGGCCCACTGAGAAATGGGAAGTGTAAATCAAACTGAATGTAAAAATATCTTTTTTTCATACATACACAAAGATTTTGGATTGACGTCCCACATCAGAAGTCTATCGTCCATCACACATTTCAAAAAGGCATACAAACAGCTCCTTCTTAACAGCTACACGTGTACGCATTAATTGTTCATGTATTGTACTGTCCAGGCTTTGTTTTGCATTGTCTGTATTTGTCTAGACCAGTGGTTCCCAATCTTGTTCAGCTCAAGACCCAAAAGAGAAACCTGGTGTCTCCCGGGACCCAAATATACAAAAATACACCATGAATCATTGTAACATCTACATTTTTAAACTGTGGACAAAAGACGGAACAAACCATGAATTTAATGTATATGAAGTGTATTTATTCCATTATAAAAGTAATCAAAAACAGAAAAGGTCTCTATTGTCCTCTCTGTGTCTCCGTCCCCTCCCATCGTCCCTCAGGACCCACACCAACATGGTTTTAATAATGCTGACTTGAATTTAATGAGATGGATGTGTCTGGTTGAAGATCTCAACCAGCTGATCTACTCTAGGTTCGGTTTTTGAAAGTGCCCTTCTGAGGTCATGCTGAGGTCATTCTGAGGTCATTCTGAGGTCATGCTGAGGTCATGCTGAGGTCATTCTGAGGTCAATCTGAGGTCATTCTGAGGTCATGCTGAGGTCATTCTGAGGTCATTCTGAGGTCATTCTGAGGTCATGCTGAGGTCATTCTGAGGTCATGCTGAGGTCATGCTGAGGTCAATCTGAGGTCATGCTGAGGTCATTCTGAGGTCATGCTGAGGTCATGCTGAGGTCATTCTGAGGTCATGCTGAGGTCATTCTGAGGTCAATCTGAGGTCATGCTGAGGTCATTCTGAGGTCATTCTGAGGTCATGCTGAGGTCATTCTGAGGTCAATCTGAGGTCATGCTGAGGTCATTCTGAGGTCAATCTGAGGTCATTCTGAGGTCATTCTGAGGTCATTCTGAGGTCATTCTGAGGCCATGCTGAGCATTTAGTCTGTTTCTGTATTAGTTTTTCAGGTACGCTAGAGTCGAAAAGCCAGATTCTCATTTTACTCTGCCAATTGGCGACCCAATAAAACGGGTCTGCGACCCATTTTGGGTCCCGACCCTAAGTTTGGGAAACATTGGTCTAGCCGATCCTATGTCTTGTGTAAATATCTTTATCCTTATGTAAACTGTATTGTTATTTTAGTTGTCTAAATCTCGTCTAGTCCTTATTGATGTCCTGTACAAATGTCTGTCTCGAACCTGCTGAAAACCAGTTCTTGAACTGAGTCAGGCCCGTCTGCATTGTAATGTAGTGTTACTTTTAGACTTTCCTGTATAATAAATATAAATGAAATGAATGTAGATGTGAGTATATTATGACTGTGGGGTGTGGTTTTTGATGCAATTTGCAGCAATCAGGTGTAGCGCCTCCATTGCCTTCATGAGTCATCAGGATTGATAGAGTCACTAAAAGGGAAAATGGTGGGCGAGTTAAATACAGTGGATCAGGCGATCTTTCGAGGGACCCGGGTCAGCCTCTTCATGGTAATCTGACTGGTCTGGAGCGTAGTGGTAGGCTAAGGCCTGCTGTGCAGTGATGGGAATCTATATAAATAACGGGGTTACTTTTTTCATTAACGAGTAATCTAATTGATTACTCTTACCTGCTTAATAACGTTGTTACCGTTACTGCGGAAAAATGCGGCGCGTTAGTATGATTGAAGCTGTTTTTTTTTTTCATGAGACTTGTTTTCTTCCTCGGTTAGTGGGCCGTGCACGAGACAAGCGCATGAATGCTCTTGATTGGCTGAGGTTGAGTTAAATATCACGGTGAGCCAATCAGAGGTAGAGTTGGGCGGGTGTTCATTAGCACAGTCGGACACAATGAACAACACAAGGAGTCAGTCAATGAGAGACAGGTATGGAGTTATGAAATCAAGGAGGGGGTAACATCAAGGGGGGTAACTTTCCCTGCTAAAGATTCCCCACCGTGGTCAGAAAACACTGGTGGGGGGTGGGGGGGGGGCACTTTGTTTCTCTCACTATGACTCTAGAGTAGCTACTCGCTCCGAAGCTAATCCCTGTCACTTTCTCACTCCTCTCTCGCTCTATCACACACACACACACACACACACACACACACACACACACACACACACACACACACACACACAAACCAGCACAAAAGTATAAATTATGAAGTATATATGTGTTATATTTGTTATTTATTTTTACTATAGTACATTATTATTATCGCTGTCACTTTCTCACTCCTCCCTCGCTCTATCACACACACACACACACACACACACACACACACACACACACACACACACAAAACCAGCACAAAAGTATAAATTATGAAGTATATATGTGTTATATTTGTTATTTATTTTACTATAGTACATTATTATTATCGCTGTCACTTTCTCACTCCTCCCTCGCTCTACACACACACACACACACACACACACACACACACACACACACACACACACACACACACACACACACACACACACACACCCTGTGATACGAACTAAGCAGTATGCTCTCTCTTTTATACCTCAGACTATCAGACAGCACAACAAGTACTTTGAACGTACATTTGCATGTATTGTATGCTATTGTATAATGTATTTATTGTTTTTATGGGCATTATGCCGGGTGTGAGCACTGTAACTTCCATTTTTATGGACAAAACAAACTTGCCCTGAGCTAGGTCAGCCATTGCTGCTGCGACCTCGTTGATAAGCACTCCAAACCAGTGGCGAGACTACAGTTACGAACCCTTCCAGCTGCTGTCAGATCACCGGCACGCCACGGCGTGAGTTTCTAGAATAATTACAGTGTCAAAACACAAAGACACGGCCACTACTTAACCGGGCTTTATAGTTTGGGCATTTCACTTTAAAAGTAGTGTATTCCCAGAGGTTATTATCTTCTTCAAAACAAAAGTAAACAACTATAATTTATTAACCATGCAGCTCTGTCAGCAACCAGCAAGGTTAAATCAATACCCTTAAAAATGTGAGATTAAGCTGTAAAAGTACACATCAAATTCCAATTCTGTGATTCAGACCCATGTGTTTGTAGTCAGTATTTGGTGTACACTCAACAGACATGTGTGTGTGTGTGTGTGTGTGTGTGTGTGTGTGTGTGTGTGTGTGTGTGTGTGTGTGTGTGTGTGTGTGTCTGGAATGCAGATGTAAACAGCACCACATAGATATGTAACTACAGACTAACGAACACTCGTTTCCAGAGTGGAAACACTAGAACTAGAACAATAACAATAGAAATCATAACGCTAAAATCATATCCCTCTTTAATGGAACTTTAAATACACACACATGTTCAATTATTTATGATAAATCTGAATATTATAATGAAATGGACACTTAATACAATATTACATTATACAATAATACATTATTAACAGAAACTGTCCACACATTTAACCTCTTTTAATGTTGCTGTGGGACAAAGTGAGACCAGCCTCCAATCAGATGCCGTGTCTGGAGATATTATGTCTAGTGGATCCATACTAATAACAATATAGATATAACTTTTGATTTTTATTAATTTATTATGATATTTATTACCCTTCAACAGGCCACAACTGGCCAAAATTAAATAATGCACTATAGTAAAAATAAATAACAAATATAGCAAATATATACTTTATAATTTATACTTTTGTGCTGGTTGTGTGTGTGTGTGTGTGTGTGTGTGTGTGTGATAGAGCGAGAGAGGAGTGAGAAAGTGACAGGGATTAGCTTCGGAGCGAGTAGCTACTCTAGAGTCATAGTGAGAGAAACAAAGTGCCCCCCCACCCCCACCCACCAGTGTTTTCTGACCACGGTGGGGAATCTTTAGCAGGGAAAGTTACCCCCCCCCCTTGATGTTACCCCCCCCCCCCTCCTTGATTTCATAACTCCATACCTGTCTCTCATTGACTGACTCCTTGTGTTGTTGCTTGCTCTGGAGGGAACTACTAGACCTGTTGGGTCCTTGTAAATTCTGGAGTGTAGTCTAGACCTGCTCTATCTGGTCTAGACCTACTCTATCTGTAAAGTGTCTCGAGATAACTCTTGTTATGAATTGATACTATAAATAAAATTGAATTGAATTGAAACATGTGGTGTTTTCTGAAAATGAAACCATGGAAACCTGTTCAGGTGCAACCTCAAAATACAATTATGAACTTGAAAATGAGCAGAATAAAACATTACATTACAGATTGGTGAAGTGTTTTTCATATGTTTTGTTACTTCTTGCTTTCCTGGATGGAATTGGTGCCAAATTAAAGCTGCATTATTTGATTTTTCATTTTTCTTGGCCACAGAACAAGCTGTAGGCAAACAAATGTCTATTTACATATGCAGTAGACAGCAACCATTCATAGGTGGAGTTGTTTCTGGCCACCTGACAAGTGTAACTCTAATATTTACTCTCCTTTTAGCTCCGTTTGGTCTCCTAATTTCTTTCTTTGAGTTTGCTTTTACAAGACACACATAGTCCTTTAATTAATAGTTGATATAAGGTTTTACTGATGCATACACAGGAAAATAAATTCCCTTTTTTAATCCTTTACTGAGAAACCGTTGTTAACGGATATGCATTACACAGGGAATCACAGTGAGTTTATCTTCTTCTTCTTGGTGTCCTGCTTCCCGTCAGTGTGCTGTTTATTCATGTGGCCGTTCTCTGTGACTGATCGGTCTGACTGAGGGATTCTGGGAGTTCGTCTGCCGTGTGTCCTGTCTCTTCCCGTGTCAGCCTGTCTGCACTGGGGCATATCAGCACATAACCGCCCTTCTCTTGCTCCATGCTAGCAGAGGTCCACTGGACCAAGACGGTGCTTGTGTCATCAGGATGTCCGACCCGGTGCTCACTTTCTGTTTATTCTGCAAATTCTGTTATTCAGACTGTATCTGCGTTGGCCTCATTTCATCCCTGAGTGCCTGGAGGAGAGTCCTTGTCTTTTGGGTTTTTGTGAGCTTTCTCTATTTTTATTTTTTCATGGGTGTTTTGTTTTTGTCCTATTTAATACTAAGTTTTACCAAGTTTTCTCAGTTAAAACATTGACATGGAGCACTTTTCACATTGTCAATAGTGGCTATAAGAACAGAAATACCTTAATTAATGAAAATATAAAAGCACGGGTGTCATATTTTCAGTTATTTTTAATTACTCTAATCTTTAATCCTGTTGTATCACCTAATTTTGATTTGACAGCATGGGAGGACTGAACATGTTTCTCTGTAAAAACACACTTGCAATAGTTACCATCACAAGATGGTTTTTCTGCACTTTCAGTCCAAGAGCACACCCCAAACAACAGCTGTGTGTGTGTGTGTGTGTGTGTGTGTGTGTGTGTGTGTGTGTGTGTGTGTGTGTGTGTCTGTGTGGGTAATCCATCATTTGAATGGACATAAGACTGGAAGTAAAGCCTTTCTCACTTCCACTAATGGCCCAGAGTCAAGGTGGTGTTATCGCTGCTGGCGTAAACAGAGGAAAAGACTGTCTGACACGTCCGGACAACTCAAGCAATGCTGGTAATATATCAGCATCACACACACACACACACACACACACACACACACACACGTCACCATACATAAGCCAATGACAAGGATTTGTTTTTTAAAAGTAAGTGAACAATCTTACAGAGTAGATGAGAGAAAAAGAGGGACAAAGGAAGCAAAGGAAAAGCACTGACCTAGCTAGCTACACATCCCAAAAAGAAACCATTTAACTTAACACACACATACAAAAATATTGGTTAAATTAAAGATGACGTGGCACAGAAACTAGCTTCAAAAAGGTAAAAAAAAACGAGTTAAATGCGGCTCTGCGGAGCTCCTACCCAGCTAGCTAGCCCACCAGCTGGCTGCAGCTAGCTTTAGACTGCTAGCTAGCTGCTGCCTATCGCGTCATAATATCCACCGGTCAAATCCTAACATAGGCTACCCAGCGAATATAATCACAGAGAAGAAGATGGCTAGTGTTGGAGCCTGACTCTTGGGCTCTTGCACCCCTGGTCTTATTCACTAAGGGGGGGGGGTCTCCAGGTTACAGTGATGTGATGTGTTTGTGTGTTTATTCGTTATCTTTCAGTTGAATGTGATTGAAAGTTTATGACCCTATCAGGACCTGCAGAGCAAAGAATAACATGACCTGCTGCGCTCTTAGTTGAGCAGTAAACGGGGACCACAACCAGACCCAGGATGAGTCCCTAACCATCTATCCTGCTTCTGACACATTTAGTAGAGCTGGGTTATAACAAAATGTACCAGAACACCTTATATTATGGAACAGAAGTACTGCAAAACAACTTAATGCACAAATAACAAACTTAATGCATGACAAACATGTCTTCACGGATGTTGAAATAATGCTTTTGCCTTTTGGCTTGAATGTATAATGCAAATCACACACAATGTTTAAACACATATAACATTTTAAATTCCAACACTAGATGTTACAGTTATGTGTGGTTACTACTGGTCATATACCCGCCGTGATCTACTGCGTGCTTTAACGTGTGATAGATACTTAATGACGGCACTTCCCAGGGCTGGGATGCGTCCAGGCCTCCATTAGAAAGCTGCATCGGCACACCCAGTGAACAACGCTATGTGGGTAGCCACCACCGGCCCTGTCCTCTAAAAACATAGGCTACGTGTTATATAAGTCTTTACTTAAGTAAAGAAACCCAGTCTCATGGCAGTTCATGAAATATTCACGATATTTTTGATCTATTGATGTGTCAACAGGGACACAATTTTCTCGTTTATTTCGTGGTGTTCACCACAAAATGGGAACGTGACCATTTCACGAACTGCCATGAGACTGGGCGACAGTAGCCCGCTCTGTGGGACAACCACAGCCGGGACACGATCCGTGGTCTCTGGGGGACGCAACAACGGGGAAATGAAACGCCACGCACGGTAGACGTTGACAACAACGACCGCCGGGACACGATCCGTGGTCTCTGGGGGACGCAACAGGGAAATTAAACGCCACGCACGGTAGACGTTGACAACAACGACCGCCGACACGATCCGTGGTCTCTGGGGACGAACAGGAAATTAAACGCCACGCACGGTAGACGTTGACAACAACGACCGGGACACGATCCGTGGTCTCTGGGGGACGCAACAACGGGGAAATGAAACGCCACGCACGGTAGACGTTGACAACAACGACCACCGGGACATGATCCGTGGTCTCTGGGGGACGCAACAACAGGGAAATGAAACGCCACGCACGGTAGACGTTGACAACAACGACCGCTGGGACACGATCCACGGTCTCTGGGGGACGCAACGGGGAAATGAAACGCCACGCACGGTAGACGTTGACAACAACGACTGCCGGGACACGATCCACGGTCTCTGGGGGACGCAACGGGGAAATGAAACGCCACGCACGGTAGACGTTGACAACAACGACCGCCGGGACACGATCCACAGTCTCTGGGGGACGCAACGGGGAAATGAAACGCCACGCACGGTAGACGTTGACAACAACGACCGCCGGGACACGATCCACGGTCTCTGGGGGACGCAACAACGGGGAAATTAAACGCCACGCACGGTAGACGTTGACAACAACGACCACCGGGACACGATCCGTGGTCTCTGGGGGACACAACAGGGAAATTAAACGCCACGCACGGTAGACGTTGACAACAACGACCGCCGGGACACAATCCGTGGTCTCTGGGGGACGCAACAACGGGGAAATGAAACGCCACGCACGGTAGACGTTGACAACAACGACCACCGGGACACGATCCGTGGTCTCTGGGGGACGCAACAGGGAAATGAAACACCACGCACGGTAGACGTTGACAACAACGACCACCGGGACACGATCCGTGGTCTCTGGGGGACGCAACAACGGGGAAATGAAACGCCACGCACGGTAGACGTTGACAACAACGACCACCGGGACACGATCCACGGTCTCTGGGGGACGCAACAACGGGGAAATGAAACGCCACGCACGGTAGACGTTGACAACAACGACCACCGGGACACGATCCGTGGTCTCTGGGGAACGCAACAGGGAAATGAAACACCACGCGCTGGCGACAACGAGACGGATCGCCACACGCGGGACGGGTGAAAGTCCTGTGTTATTTGACCCATCCACCCCCCAGCCAACCTCTTTATGCGTATTTTTGACTTTTCAACACTGCTCGCTACTGTAACAGTGCTGTTATCACAAAAGACGCTTCTCATTGAAATACATTAGTTTAAAATTCGCGCTCACCGCCACGAACAAAACGAGAAAATCGTGTCCCTGTACACAAATCAATAGATTAAATAACGCCACCATTTCACCATTTATGAGGTACCTCCCCCGCCGTTAGCGTAGCATTGCGGACCTGTAACCCAGCCAGCTACAAAGAACTGGTAAAGCCTCCAGACTCTGACTCAGACTGTGACGCCCCTTTGTGATCCAGCGAGGCCACTCTGTGGGTGTGATACCTCACTGGTATTAACCATCTTTGTCTTGAGTTGATGACAGATCTGGTGCACCTGGGAGCTGTGAGCCAATGGGGACACAGCTCCACCTGGTCAGACTACATTCTTCCTCTTCACTGCAATCCAGAGATCAACCTGATCACCCCGCCTGCCACATCTTGCTTTGGGTTCATTTAAGTTACAGAGACACACATTGCAAACTGTAAATCTCTCTGATAAATTGCAGTAATATTCTCCTACACAGTATTATATTTTCATGTTAACAAAACATTGTAGTTCTACAGCGTCACCTTGTGGTCTGTTCTGCTTTTATTTTGAAAAGCGCCCTTTTCCTCTGATATTTTTGTGATGCTACACTTCCTGCTACTCCCGCTTCACACTGTGGTGCTCACGCATCGTCGGAGCAACGGTAAAGGGTCGGTGTCCAATCCTGCCATCTCCAACTTCTCCACATACCGCTCTTTGTGAGCATCTACCAGACGGCCTACCTCCACCGATAACGGCACGACAACTTGTTCAGTAGAAGAAGCCATGAAGAAGAAGATAGTATTATTAGTACAGTTTATTTAGTGTTATTTATTTTAAACTGATTGCAGCTAATGAAACTTTCCGCTCGTCGACTACACCGTTTTAGCCTATGAACGAGGAACATCACTTCTGCTTGGGCACCGTTACAAAGAGGAAAATTAAAGAAAAGAAATGCAATAAAAACTCGGAGGAGAGTTACAGCCTTTATGATATTAAAGAAAGTTAAATATATCTTAACAAAAACCAAAGTTTATCTGGAATAGGGGTCTAGACGCCTCCCGATACGATATCATCACAACACGATATTATTGCGATTTTAAGCATATTGCAATATTCTGCGATATATTGCAATTTATGACCTTTTATCCAACTTCTAATTTTTCCTCAATTTCAAATGACGTCCCCAAAGGAAACTCTGTCAACATCTGTTTTATCTAAAAAGATTAATTTCTCTCTTTTTCATCATATACCTTCAATTTTATTGCTGCAAAATGGGATTGTCAAGCAGACAAACTGAGCAACACATATATAATATATAATATAATATATATATTATTATAATATATATAATATATAATTTATAACAACAGATCCATACTTGGCACCTGTGTATCGAAACAGTATTGCCACTGAAAATATTGCGATACAATGCTGTATCGATCTTAATATATATAATATATAATATATATATATATATATGTATATAATATATATATATATATATATATATATATATATATATATATATATTATATGAATATTATATATATTATATATATGTATATATTATATATATAATACATATATATATATATATATATATATTTATATAATATATATTATATATTATATATTATATATATATATATATATATATTTATATAATATATATAATATATTATATATATTATATTTATATATGTATTATATATATTATATATATATATATATATATATATATATTATATATATTATATATATTATATATATATATATATGTATATATATATATATATATATATATATATATATATATATAATATATATAATATATATATATATATATATATATATATATATATATATATATATATATATAATATATGTATATATATATATATATATATATATATATATATATTATATAAATGAGGAGGACAACAAATCAAACCTCGCTAAAGGAGGAAGGATATTTTTTCATACAATAAACCAACTACTTACCAAGAAAAATGATGGTCTGCTTCCTGGCTGTCTTGGCCTTTGAATTTTCTCGTGCCGTTGATGCCTCTGCCGTCCACGAATCCCAAAGACTTCTTCAGGACCAGGACCATGGCCCGGCACATGAAGGCCACCCCGATCAGCACGATCATGTAGACGATGAAAGCCACCAAGATGCTGACCTTGTACATCAGCCAGTGCTCCCGCAGATTGGTACAGAAAGTCAGATTCTGGACGGGTCTTTTCTCCAGGGACAGAACGTGTCCCTCCGTTCCCGTGGCAACCAGCAGCGGCAGGGCCACGAGCACGGACACCAGCCACGCGAAGGTGATGAGGACGGAGGTGCGTCTTCCAGCCAAGGCTTTGAAGCGAAACGGGTGACAGATCGCAACGTAGCGCTCAAAGCTAAGCGTAGCTACGTTGAGGATCGTGGCGTAGCTGCAAGCCTCGAACAGGAAGTTGTAGATCTTGCAGGAAGCGTTTCCTTGTTCGGATGTGAACGGGAACCAGATCGCGCTGTAGAGCTCCACCGGCATGCCGATGAGCAGGACCAGCAAGTCCGAGCACGCCAGGCTGACCATGTGGTCGGTAACGTTCTTCTGCAGGTAGCCGTTACGCATCAACACTTGTGTCACTCTGATGGTGACTGAATTACCCACAATACCCGTCACCAGGATGAGGCTGTACAAGATCGTCAGGAAGACTTTGACAGAGTATTTGGGTTCAAGCTCGTGCCAGTCTATCTGTGATGTATTCTTCATTCCTTCATCCATGGTCACATTCATATTGATCCCCCCCCACCACCACCACCACCCCCACCCCCTTTATCTTATCAGAAGTCTCTGAAGCGAGACAAGTCTTTCTTTGTCTGGAGAGTGTCCCCGTGGACTCCAAATCACAGCACATGCAGCATCTACAGTAGAGAGCACCAGGATCCGTCCCTACTTTAAGTTTCTGGGATCAGTATTCAGAGTCCTAATCAACAAAAGTCCAGTGCGTGGTTCCCAGCCTGGCCCATCTCCTCCCGTACCCGCTGACCCTCTGGGATCGCAGAGATCCTGGCAGGTTTTAGTCCGGACTCAGTTGGTTTCACCATAGTCTGAGCAAAGTGTAAGCCAACACTCCACCTACACATGTTTCCTCCTCCCACGTAGGAGGGCAGGGCAGATAAACATTACGTCAGGCACGGTGAGTGGTGAGGCCTTCCACCTCATTCCTTATCGCCACAACTAATGGGCCTCCCTTCCACAGAGACACTCATGCCAAGTTGCTGCTGAGATTAGGAATGAAGGAACAAAGAAACATGAAATGGGATGAAACTTGGAAACCAATGAGAAGAAAAAACTGAATAATAGCATGACTGACTTGTTAAATCAGTAAAACTGGAGGAGATTAACAGCCTGGAAGTTTTCTTTGGAGATGTTGAAGACAAAGCTGCAGCATTCAGAGAAGACATTGAACATGCGGCAGAGACTATTCAGGCAGACAGGGAAATCCAGCGTGGACAAAGTAGATAAAGACATAAAGACATAAAAAATATAAGACATAAAGACATAAAAAAACTAACAGGAGCTGAGCTCAGATAAAGCAGCCATAGCTGTTGTCCTCATGTTGTCCTCATATTGTCCTCATGTTGCCCTCATGTTGTCCTCATGTTGTCTTCATGTTGTCCTCATGTTGTCCTCATGTTGCCCTCATGTTGTCCTCATGTTGCTCTCATGTTGTCCTCATGTTGTCTTCATGTTGTCCTCATGTTGCTCTCATGTTGTCCTCATGTTGTCCTCATGTTGTCTTCATGTTGTCCTCATGTTGTCCTCATGTTGCCCTCATGTTGTCCTCATGTTGCTCTCATGTTGTCCTCATGTTGTCTTCATGTTGTCTTCATGTTGTCCTCATGTTGTCTTCATGTTGCCCTCATGTTGTCCTCATGTTGCCCTCATGTTGTCTTCATGTTGTCTTCATGTTGTCCTCATGTTGTCTTCATGTTGCCCTCATGTTGTCCTCATGTCGTCCTCATGTTGTCCTCATGTTGCTCTCATGTTGTCTTCATGTTGCCCTCATGTTGTCCTCATGTTGCCTTCATGTTGTCCTCATGTTGTCCTCATGTTGTCTTCATGTTGTCCTCATGTTGTCCCCATGTTGCCCTCATGTTGTCCTCATGTTGTCCTCATGTTGTCTTCATGTTGTCCTCATGTTGTCCCCATGTTGCCCTCATGTTGTCCTCATGTTGTCCTCATGTTGTCTTCATGTTGTCCTCATGTTGTCCCCATGTTGCCCTCATGTTGTCCTCATGTTGTCCTCATGTTGTCCTCATGTTGTCCTATATCAATGTTCTTTTTAATTCCCCAAAATAACATGATTGATTCCACACAACGCTCTTTGCCAAGTACAAATCTCTACTTTCATTAATTTTGGGGCATCTTATTCAATTTTATAGCATTTGAAAACAAATTGAAGTGTTTTTGAAATAGTATTGAGAGTAAAAGTTGACATATTCCAGTCTGTGATTATCATCAACATCCATTCCTTTAATTTTAGTCTCAATAATTCCTAATTTCTGCTTTCTAACTCAAACATTAGGTATAATTTCCTATAAATGAGGTTTATTGACCATAAATTCCAAAAATAACTGTAAAAGTTAATAAGTTAGTGTTACGTAGTGTTGAAAAAGTAAAAACAAAAGTGACAAACATTGAAAAAAGGGACAAAAATGTTAGAAAATGTTAAAAACATCGATAAAAAGCATCAATAAAAGTGGTGATTTTGACGGGAAGACAACACGAGGGTTAAGGAAATGCAACATCAACACACTCATGATGGGTGGCTGATGGAATGATGCTCTCAGAGAGACTGGATATGTGTTTCAGAGATTAAAATAATAATGTATTTTCACTGAGAACAGGCGCATTTATCCGTCTCATATTGTAAAAAGTGAGATTTCTTTGCCTTTTTTTTAATCCTAAAGCAGGTCAAGGAGCCTCGACCTACTGTGAAAGCATAAAAAAGTATTAAAAAAAAGAATAAAAAAAAATACAATACCCAGAATACAATGGAAAAGGTCTTTATATGTCTCTTCTAAAGCATCACTTTGTCATTTTGGGTGGCAGTAGCTCAGTCCGTAGGGAGTTGGGTCGGGAACCGGAGGGTCGCTGGTTCAAGTCCCCATATGGACCAAAGTACGGATCGGTAGCTGGAGAGATGCCTCTTCACCTCCTGGGCACTGCCAGGTGCCCTTGAGCAAGGCACCATACCCCCCCCCCCTCCAACCACTCATGATGTTGGTCCAGCTGACAGCCCCCCCCCCTCCAACCACTCATGATGTTGGTCCAGCTGACAGCCCCCCCCCCTCCCCCCCCGCTCTGACATCTCTCCATTAGTCCATGATTAGGTGCTGAGCATGTGTGTGTATTTCAGGCCTGTGTGTAGTGATTATTAACTAACAGAGTGTAATTTCAATCAATAAATCAATCAATAAACAGTATGAATGATTATTTATATTTTTTAACCTTTTCCCGAGACATCACCAGGCCCACGGACGCTGTGCTTTCACAGACAAAGCTGAGCCGATGTCTACAGGTTGAACCTGATTACCGGTTCGTAAAACACTTCGAGTGCTCTCTCGTTGTGATTGCATATTGTCGGATAGCGCCGATTAAAGCATTGTGTTGTGCGTGACATTGTCAGCGGCAGACGTTAACTGGCAAAAGTGAGAGAAGTAAAATCATGGTTGATTGTTCATTATGATGCTGAAGCCCCTTAATTTATGCCACGGATCTCATTTGAATTAACTGCTGGTGTGTTAATGTGTGTTATTACACACAGCTTGACAACGCATTCCCTATGTCTCAATAATGAGGTGCTTGTGTGTTAAAGACTGCATGAAATTGTCTCTGTGACTTTGAGATAAACATATGCGTGCTAGAAAACATTCCCAGCTGTTCGATGAGGAAATAAGACATCATAAAATGGCTGACATGTTATTTACTTTACAAAACCAGCCGTGGATGCCTAGCCTAGATGGTATTTCTACAATATCAAAAATGAAGGCAAAGAAAGGATGTCAAGGAATAAGCTTTATTCACTTCACGTATTCTCCCCTTGACACTGACACTAAGTCTTGAAATGCCTCAGGGAATATCTATTCTTTACTTTATAAGACCTAAAATGTGTAGTGCATTATGTAATGACAGGCTTATTTAATATGTAGGCCTCTAGTCTGGGTCTGAATTATGTTTGCAGGCATTCAGCAGCCCACTAGTGTTCTACAACCCCTTTTTGGCCTCTATTATCTGAATTCATAGCCATCATGTTGCACTACACACTGACAGGAATACAAAAGCAAGCCGAGAATGTTTTCATACAGCGTTATGAAAGCAAATATCTACATCCTTTTCAAACAAATCTCTGCTTTTATGTGCTAGATGAATGGCCCTGAGGTGAGTGAACGGGGCTCGGCTTCTTTCAGCACACTCCGCCATTGGATAGCAGTGCAAGCTCCTTTCTGTGGACGTTTTTCACGGTGAAGTTTTGTCTTTTTTGATTTAACGGTCATAAATATGATTTGTGAAAAGTAAAACTCCCTACTCCCTCACTCTCCATTTACTATACAGTGCACTACATTTGTATTATAGTATATGATGTCCTCAAAAATACCACGAACAAGTACTTTCTACTTTCTACAGCTGATGAGTGATGACAGTAAGCGTATGAAATCTCAATGAAAAGGGCTCACTATTGAGTGTCTATTGTATAAATTCCTTTTTGATATGTTTAATTTAATTTAATTTTTATTAATTTTAATTTGTTTTTATTAATCCCCAGTGGGGAAATTTACACTCTGCGTACACACTTTGTTAGTAAATCACACACATTTGGCACAAATAGATGTCAGATAGCACGTAGTAGTAGGAGGGTCTGACTAGTCCTCACAGCATTCCTGGATAGGAGAAAAACATGTTCTGGTTGGCATTTCTTTAAACCAATCACATTCGTTGTGGGCGGGGCTTAGCGCCGGATGGAGCCACGGTGCCGCTGCAAAATAGTCTCAGGAAGGATCTTGTTTTGGTGGAACATGAGGACGTTCAAAGTAGTTTTAGTCGTCAATAGAAACTCCAATTGGACAGATAGTCTAGCTAGCTGTCTGGATTTACCTGCAGAGATCTGAGGACCAGGTAACCATAGTCTCAGATTGGACAGATAGTCTAGCTAGCTGTCTGGATTTACCCTGCAGAGATCTGAGGACCAGGTAACCATAGTCCTCAGATTGGACAGATAGTCTAGCTAGCTGTCTGGATTTACCCTGCAGAGATCTGAAGACCAGGTAACCATAGTCCTCAGATTGGACAGATAGTCTAGCTAGCTGTCTGGATTTACCCTACAGAGATCTGAGGACCAGGTAACCATAGTCCTCAGATTGGACAGATAGTCTAGCTAGCTGTCTGGATTTACCCTGCAGAGATCTGAGGACCAGGTAACCATAGTCCTCAGATTGGACAGATAGTCTAGCTAGCTGTCTGATTTACCTGCAGAGATCTGAGGACCAGGTAACCGTAGTCCTCAGATTGGACAGATAGTCTAGCTAGCTGTCTGATTTACCTGCAGAGATCTGAGGACCAGGTAACCGTAGTCCTCAGATTGGACAGATAGTCTAGCTAGCTGTCTGGATTTACCCTGCAGAGATCTGAGGACCAGGTAACCGTAGTCCTCAGATTGGACAGATAGTCTAGCTAGCTGTCTGGATTTACCCTGCAGAGATCTGAGGACCAGGTAACCATAGTCCTCAGATTGGACAGATAGTCTAGCTAGCTGTCTGATTTACTCTCAGAGATCTGAGGACCAGGTAACCATAGTCCTCAGATTGGACAGATAGTCTAGCTAGCTGTCTGGATTTACCTGCAGAGATCTGAGGACCAGGTAACCATAGTCCTCAGATTGGACAGATAGTCTAGCTAGCTGTCTGGATTTACCCTGCAGAGATCTGAGGACCAGGTAACCATAGTCCTCAGATTGGACAGATAGTCTAGCTAGCTGTCTGGATTTACCCTGCAGAGATCTGAGGACCAGGTAACCATAGTCCTCAGAAATCAGCCGCAGGTTAGAGCGCCAACATAAAGAAAGAGGAAGGTGACGGACATCCAGGCAGAATTTGCGACCCAGGACACATTTACGTACACACTGCAAAAAGAAGCTGGTCACATGCGGCCCGGACCACTTCTGAATGTAGTCTTGAAGTGTCCTCAATGTGTCTTGGGTGCATTAACGCCTGTACTTAGAGCTGCCACTTGTGATCGGATCACCTTGGACTTTAGGGTAATTTTAGTGGAACCTATTTTCCATTTGTGTCTATGTGACTCATGTCAACCAAAACGTCAGAACACTGTAACTGGTAACTTCTTTTTACAAGAGGCTGGTTACACTGTGGGGAGATTACAAGTAGAGTATTGGTCATATATCATCAAGTAAATTATAAAATAAAATGTTTATCCTGCTGCTGAGTCTGGGGCTCAGCAGAGTCTGTAGTCTGTAGGACTCTGCTGAGTCTGGGGCTCAGCAGAGTCTGTAGTCTGCAGGACTCTGCTGAGTCTGGGGTTCAGCAGAGTCTGTAGGACTCTGTGAAACACGAATTGCAAAATTTTATTTACCAATATTTATCAAGATATGTTGGTCTGGGGCAAAGTTTTGGACTGAAACTCCAGCACCTCCTCTGCTAGCTTAGCTAAAAGAAGGTCCACTGACAACCAAAGCAGCAACAGCAGTAAAACAGTCGCGTAATGATCTAATAATAATAATAATAATAATAATAATAATAATAATAATAATATATACTAACTGGATTATTTGAGGTGAGGTGATTCGGGCATCTGGTGAGGATGCCTCCTGGAACACGTCCCTAGGGAGGTGTTCCAGGCACGTCCAGCTAGGAGGAGGCCTTGGGGGGAGACCCAGGACTAGGTGTAGGGACGTCCAGCTGGGAAGAGGCCTCGAGGGAGACCCAGGACTAGGTGGAGGGACGTCCAGCTGGGAAGAGGCCTCGGGGGAGACCCAGGACTAGGTGGAGGGACGTCCAGCTGGGAGGAGGCCTCGGGGGAGACCCAGGACTAGGTGGAGGGACGTCCAGCTGGGAGGAGGCCTCGGGGAAGACCCAGGACTAGGTGGAGGGACGTCCAGCTGGGAAGAGGCCTCGGGGGAGACCCAGGACTAGGTGGAGGGACGTCCAGCTGGGAGGAGGCCTCGGGAGACCCAGGACTAGGTGGAGGGACGTCCAGCTGGGAGGAGGCCTCGGGGAGACCCAGGACTAGGTGGAGGGACGTCCAGCTGGGAGGAGGCCTCGGGGAGACCCAGGACTAGGTGGAGGGACGTCCAGCTGGGAGGAGGCCTCGGGAGACCCAGGACTAGGTGGAGGGACGTCCAGCTGGGAGGAGGCCTCGGGAAGACCCAGGACTAGGTGGAGGGACGTCCAGCTGGGAGGAGGCCTCGGGAGACCCAGGACTAGGTGGAGGGACGTCCAGCTGGGAGGAGGCCTCGGGGAGACCCAGGACTAGGTGGAGGGACGTCCAGCTGGGAGGAGGCCTCGGGGAGACCCAGGACTAGGTGGAGGGACGTCCAGCTGGGAGGAGGCCTCGGGGAAGACCCAGGACTAGGTGGAGGGACGTCCAGCTGGGAGGAGGCCTCGGGGGAGACCCAGGACTAGGTGGAGGGACGTCCAGCTGGGAGGAGGCCTCGGGGGAGACCCAGGACTAGGTGAAGGGATTATATCTCCAACCTGGCCTGGGAACGCCTCGGGATCCCCCAGTCGGAGCTGGTTGATGTGGCTCGGGAAAGGGAAGTTTGGGGTCCCCTACTGGAGCTGCTGCCCCCGAGACCCGATACCGGATAAGCCGTGATCCTGTAGCCACAGAGATCTCGAAAGATATGTTTTAATAGTGCAGTGTAAGTATGAAAACACACTTGCAAAAAAAGATAAAGGGAAGTTACAAACCTTTTAGATCTTCTAACATCTTCATGATACTAGACAAGGAAATTGCTCAGATATGAAAAACAAGACAGATCCTGAGAAAGAAAGAAAAAACATATCCATGATCCCACAAGCACCTTTGATAAAAGATGAGCCAAATCTAAGCAGAATACATGGAAAACAAAGCTTAACTACTCTTAACTGTGATGGGAGGGGCTGATTGGCAAATACACAGCAAGCACAATGAGCATGAAGAGACGACTTCATATCTGTCACTGAGAGTGCTGAAGCCTGTTCATTGGAGGACTGGAGAGGTGCCAGTTCACCTCCTGGGCACTGCCAAGGTGCTCTTGAGCAAGGCACCGAACCCCCAACTGCTCGGGGCGCCTTTCCATGGGCAGCCCCCCCCACCCACTCTGACATCTCTCCGTTAGTATACGCATGTATATGACCTGAGCATGTGTGTGTAATTCAGGCCTGTGTGTAATGTGTGTAATAACAACAGTGTAAAGTGTAGTTTCCCCTTGTGGGATTAATAAAGTATAATAATAATAATAATAATAATAATAAATAATTTACCACCACAGGACAGTTATACTTCATATACTTCATATACACTTCAAACATCCAGCCAATGCTGGGTGCAATAAACACATAAAGACGTACACACATCTGACATTAACAGGGATTACATGACAGACACCAGAAAAGCTTCTGCAGTGGCCGAGTTTCTCTCTTCTTGACTCCAGAAATGTCTCTTCAGCTTTTCCTGATTCTATTAAATATCCACTATACATAAACGTAATGCTCTATACTGAAGTTGATCCACTTTTTGCAGCGATATCTCTGCTGATGTATGCAGCTATAATCTCTTGTTGATCTCATTTCACCCTATAGGCGTCAAATAATGCCTGTTTTCCCATCCAGCCAGTTTGTATTGGATATATAATATATATATAATATATATATATATATTATTTATATATATTCTATCTAGTCATGGACCCAGGTAGGTAAAACTATAGCTTCAATGACAACTGTGGTACCCTCACTGTAATATCCTAACTGTAATATTGAGTCTTGATCTGTAAGCTATACCATTTAATTTAATTAATTTAAATCTATTTATTAATCCCCAGTGGGGAATTTACTTGCCTACGAAGAATAATAGTTCATTTCCTTATCCTGTTTCGGACATTAGCTGCTAATAAGGGTGTTCCAGAGGGAGGCGCTATTACACTGAGTATTTTATGCTGACATGTTGCAGGAAGTTGTCTCCAGTTGTAGAAAAGAGTGAAGAAGTTGTTGCTAGGAAGAGACGTGTAACCTTTAAAGATGTCACGGCTGTCTGTTCGTATTGAACCTTCAAAGGTATCATTGTCTACTTACAGAGGGAATCGGGGGCATCACCGATATACAACATCCAAAACTTTTACTCCGTTCTGTGACAAATACTTTCAAAATATTTGTTTATGAATACAGAAACTGTTTATTCATCTCATGGATAACCGTTTTATTTTCTTTTTTACAAAGGCGAGAAGGAAAATCAAGCCCTTAATAAATGTCTCTCTCCCTGTCTCTGTCTGTCTTTCTCTGTCTCTTTTTCTCTGTCTCTCTCTCTGTCTTTCTCTCCCTGTCTTTCTCTCTCTCTGTCTGTCTCTCCCTGTCTTTCTCTCTCTCTGTCTGTCTCTCCCTGTCTTTCTCTGTCTCTCCCTGTCTCTCTGTCTGTCTTTCTCTGTCTCTCTCTCTCCGTCTTTCTCTCCCTATCTCTCTCTCTCTCTCCCTGTCTTTCTCTCTCTCTCCCTGTCTTCTCTCCCTGTCTTTCTCTGTCTCTCCCTGTCTCTCTCTCTGTCTGTCTCTCCCTGTCTCTGTCCCTGTCTCTTTTTCTGTCTCTCTCTCCGTCTTTCTCTCCCTGTCTCTTTCTCTCTCCCTCTCTCTCTGTCCCCCTCTCTCTGTCCCCTCTCTCTCTCTGTCCTCTCTCTCTGTCCCTGTCTCTCTCTCTCTCTCTCTCTCTCTCTCTGTCTCTCTCTCTGTCCCTGTCTCTCTCTCTCTCTGTCCCTGTCTCCCTCTCTCTCTCTCTGTCCCTGTCTCCCTCTCTCTCTCTCTCTCTGTCCCCCTCTCTCTCCCTGTCCCTCTCTCTCTCTGTCCCTGTCTCTCTCTCTCTGTAGCACTCATCTCCTAACATAAGTGGTTTTTGTGTGGTCGGCCACCATATTTGAATTTTTCTCATCACATGAAATCACTCAGTACATAAATCATTTCTTGCTTAAGAGAAAGAAAGAAAGAAAAAGAGAAATACATCATCATCATCGTCATCGTCATATACAACCGACCAATCAACGTGATATAACTTCAAGTAAAAGAGAACTTCAAACTCTTCCTCCGGCAGTAATCATTTACAATGATACATTATACAATATAATAAAATGATACACAATCTCAGACAGGAAGCTGTAGTGGTCATCTGAAGTTCACCAACAAAAACATCTGTTAATGCTGCACCCATACAAAAATAAAGGAAATAAAGAAGGAAACTGCTCACAGGAGCAGAGGACCGTTACTGCAGCTTATAGCGTCATATTATACGTCATATCATAACGATTACGTCATCACAGTTTCACTTCATGGTCCAGCCCCGTCAGAGGTAGAGAAGGTGGAGGAAGCTGCTGGAGGATGGGAGGCTTTCCTTTTCAGCTGTAGTGCGACTTCATTTATCTTCACGTCCGACTTGCAACGCTTTGCTTGGAGAAAGAGAATTAAGACTTATAACAAAAGAAAGTGTCGGAGTCACCCGAAGTCACCCGGAGTCACCCGAAGTCACCCGGAGTGGAGGCCGAAATGAGGTCTCCCAACACACAATCTGTCATGACCCGAGCTGCCAAGGCTGGGTCATCGCTGGGAGACGTAAGATCCTTCACACGTTACTGCTCCTGGAGATAATACGGCCGCATGGAGCGACTCACCATCATATTAAGTGTGTCAAACGGCTGAGTTACACACTTAATAGCACACACACACACACACACAAACACACACTCTCTCACGCGCGCACACACACATGAACGAACACACACACACACACACACACACACGAACGAACACACACACACACACGAACACACACACACAAACACACACACACACACACACACACACACACGAACACACACACACACACACACGAACACGAACACACACACACGAACACGAACACACACACACGAACACGAACACACACACACGAACACGAACACACACACACGAACACGAACACACACACACACACACGAACACACACACACACGAACACACACACACACACGAACACACACACACACACACACACACACACACACTCTCTTTCTCTCACACACACACACACACACACACACACTCTCTCTCTCACACACACACACACTCTCTCTTTCTCACACACACACACACACACACACTCTCTCTTTCTCACACACACACACACACACACACTCTCTCTCTTACATACACACACACTCTCTACACTCTCTCTTCCCCCCCTTGGAAGACACATAGGCAACATAACCATGTCTAGGGAACAATGTTCGCCCTGAAAAACATTTTTTGTGAACTCTGAACTCACAGATCTCAGATTTGTAAAGAAAACGCAGCTCCTCTGCCTCGCTTAGTGTTACGATCCAGTTCAACATGTACCGTTTCATTTGGTCACACGAGAACACAGCAATCAGGGATCTAACGTCCAGCACCTTGACAACCAGAAGGTTTCTTTTTTACACAGAAAGCATCAACAAAGTAAAATCCGGATGGCAGTCTGCGATGACCGGACTGTGAAAATAAAAAAGGAGCTTGTAGAAATGGATGCGTCGTCTCAACACTGTAGAAACCAACAGGAGGCACTGGGGTAGTTCAATGGCTCTGAATTCTTCCAGATCTCCAGCTCGGCGAGATCCAACATTCACCACCTTGGGACACGAATAAAAAGAAAACTATAAGAACTGAAACCATGCACACGTTATAACAGACATGTCAAAGGAACAGAAATACAGTTGTGGTCAAAAGTGTACATACACTTGTAGAAAATCACAATGTTATGGCTGTCTTGAGTCTTCAATAAGTTCTACAACTCTTATTTTTCTGTGATAGAGTGATCGGAACACATACATGTTTGTCACAAAAAACAGTCATAAAGTTTGGTTCTTTCATAAATTTATTATGGGTCTGCTGAAAATGTCACCAAATCTGCTGGGTCAAAAATATACATACAGCAACATTAGTATTTGGTTACATGTCCCTTGGCCATTTTCACGGCAACTAGGCGCTTTTGGTAGCCATCCACAAGGTCCTGGCAAGCTTCAGGTCGAATGTTTGACCACTCTTCTTGACAGAATTGGTGCAGTTCAGCTAAATTTGATGGTTTTCTTGCATGAACCTGTTTCTTTAGCACTGTCCACATGTTCTCAATGGGGTTTAAGTCAGGACTTTGGGAAGGCCATTCTAAAACCTTAATTCTAGCCTGGTTTAGCCATTCCTTTACCACTTTTGATGTGTGTTTTGGGTCATTGTCTTGTTGGAACACCCAACTGCGCCCAAGACCCAACCTTCGGGCTGATGGTTTTAAGTTTTCCTGCAGAATTTGGAGGTAATCCTCCTTCTTCATTATCCCATTTACTTTCTGCAAAGAACCAGTTCCACTGGCAGCAAAACATCCCCAGAGCATAATACTACCACCACCATGCTTGACAGTAGGCATGGTGTTCCTGGGATTAAAGGCCTCACCTTTTCTCCTCCAAACATATTGCTGGGTGCTGTGGCCAAACAGCTCAATTTTTGTTTCGTCTGACCAGAGAACTTTCCTCCAGAAGGTTTTATCTTTGTCCATGTGATCAGCAGCAAACTTCAGCCGAGTCTTAAGGTGCCTTTTCTGGAGCAAGGGCTTCTTTCTTGCACAGCCTCTCAGTCCATGGCGATGTAAAACACGCTTGACTGTGGAGACTGACACCTGTGTTCCATCAGCTTCCAAATCCTTGCAGACCTGCTTCTTGGTGATTCTTGGTTGACTCTTGACCATCCTGACCAATCTCCTCTCGGCAGCATGTGATAGCTTGCGTTTTCTTTCTTCCTGATCGCAGTGACACAACTGTTCCATGCACTTTATACTTGCGTATAAGTGTCTGCACAGTTGCTCTTGGGACCTGTAGCTGCTTTGAAATGGCTCCAAGTGACTCCCTGACTTGTTCAAGTCAATAATTCGCTTTTCAGATCCACACTGAGTTCCTTTGACTTTCCCATTGTAGCTTTTGTAGCTGAGTCTAATCACTGGGTCAAATGAGCCCTATTTAAATGGGCTCATGAGAAGTCAACAGCTGTAGTCAATCAGAATCACTTAGAAGAAGTGAAGAGGCCATGACATGAAGCTAATTTGATTGACACAACTCGCTACATCACCAAAATTGACATATTTTGTTGCTGTATGTATATTTTTGACCCAGCAGATTTGGTGACATTTTCAGCAGACCCATAATAAATTTATGAAAGAACCAAACTTTATGACTGTTTTTTGTGACAAACATGTATGTGTTCCGATCACTCTATCACAGAAAAATAAGAGTTGTAGAACTTATTGAAGACTCAAGACAGCCATAACATTGTGATTTTCTACAAGTGTATGTACACTTTTGACCACAACTGTATGTACATAAGTGCTTCTGAGAAGATTTGTTCATTTTTAGAAGAAGAAACTTCATTATTCGCCACATACAATGTACAGCAGTGTACTTCTGAGTTTCTTTTAATATACGCAAGTGATTTTTACAGACTGATGAATGACACTAGTTTTTAAAGGAGACCCCTGTTAAAGGGTGCACACAGCGGCTACCTACATAATTAGATTAGATAATACTTTATTCATCCCACAGCGGGGAAATTTACTTGTCACAGCAGCAGCATTTTCTACAATAAAAGCAATAAAAACAACAAACAAACACACAAATAAACATACAAACAGCAGACAGCAGACAGTGAGCAGTCCTAATGCTGAAGGACCGGGGCTGAAGTCCCTGGCAACACGTAACTCGGGTCACGCCCTCCATTTTTTTCTGAGAATTTGGGGGTTTTAGAAACCTGGGAGGAGTTTAAAGGTTACACATGGAGGGTATTTAGTTAGCTCACTCTAGTATTGTAAGATTTTACATTTAACTCCTTTTAAATGAACATAAAGAATTCAGTGTTTCCCTACCAGAACTTTATTTCTGGCAGCGAAGTCTTTGAGACGGCATTTAACCGTTCTTGTATGAAATTATATATAATAAAACAATAAAATATGTTGATAAATCTAGATTTTCTTTGACTTTTCTTTTGGTGTCTCAAGACTTCAGTCCTTTTATTATCCCATAGCCCTGCTCATTCATCATTTCAGTCATTTATCGAGTAAAACTGCCAAAGTTGAATATTGTTGCGTTATGATGACTCACAGCTGAGTCAGTGAACTCTTTTAAGTCTCTTCTTCAAACATACTTTTATAGGAGAGCCTTTCCCGATCTTATTTGACTTTATTTCATCACTTTTATTTTATTGCATTTTAGGAATTTTATATTTATCTATATTTTAGTCTTTAAATGTTTTTCATGCTTTTATCTTTTTGTATTAATTGTCTCTTTACACTTGTTAAAGCACTTTGTAACTTGTTTTTGAAGTGCTCTACAAATAAAGATTATTATTATTATTATTATTATTATGTGCATGTGTATTTTTTCCACTGTAAAGATTAAAAACATAACTGAAAATAATCAAATGGTAAATCTTTAATGAAATAAGCATCACTTGCAGCCTTACTTCTATGTGAACACAGAGACATTTGCTCCTCCATTAGACACTCCCTACCCAGCAGACAGGCTTAAGCCGGTCCTAAATGGTTCTCCTTCCCCACTAACGCCTCTATCAGAAACCACATGCTGAGCTCACAATCTCTCCCTGCCCTGCTGGCAATTACTTAGCGGGTTAGGGAGGCAGCTGGGAGAAGCCTGACTAACCCTATGAGTAGTGACTAGACGGGCGACTTCACGGAGATGCAGACATTGTTAAGTGGGTGTCCAATGTCTGATCTCAAATATTTACATGATCATCTTCCTGTCCTGCTGGTCTTCTGTCCCTCTTACTCAACAATGTCCAAACACTGAGGGCGTCAGACATGAGAAACAGCTGACTGATGAGATAGAAATCCTAATCTTTATCAACTATTGCAAAACACACCAAAATGTTACTAAAGCTGCATTAAAAGATGTTTGTCCACTTGGGGGCAGCAGAACAAGCAGGAAGAAAAACAGTATTGACATATTTTTACCTAATAAAAAAGGTACAGCAACCTGCTGGTGAATGTATAAGCAATAATTGCCTATTGACAACATTTAGCAGACATGAAGCATTCATTTGGAGTCATGTTTCTGGCCACCTAACATAAGGAAGTCTAAATATTCACTCTCCTTTCCACCAGCTCCTCAGACAGATATGTAGCTCTGGTATTTATTGCTAGTCAGGTGGTGTAAACAGGTCTGAGCAGAGTTACTGCACGAAAAAACTGCTTAAAATGTAAAAACACTGCGGGAACAGCAGAGGCGGTGACGATGCTCTATGGGTTAGTGAAAGCAGCAGCCCCTTCCACTTTGTACAGGTCATTTTGTCCCCCTCATTAAAAATATACATTAGAGCAGCTTTAAACTAACTAAAACACACAAAATGAAGATGTAATGTGCTGTATTACTGCGCTTCAAAAAGGAAGCAGCTTTTGTTATTGTTGTCATACTTTACAAATGATTT
>JABXJD010002585.1:0-49253 GCA_013375575.1 Percina caprodes | reverse complement strand
TTTAATGCTGCTTTGAGAGCCAAGAGAGCAGACATGAACGACAGTTTCGACCGAGCTCCCGGAGCAGGGAGAACCCGAAATCTACCCGCGGACCCCGGGCTTGCGGGAAGCGCCGCCGGGGATTGTGACACCAAAACAACGCTTTTCAACCAAAGGGAACCATTGAGACAGCCGCGAACATCCCCGCCTTTTTCCGAGAACATTAGCACGGCCAACGTCGTGGGTGGTGGAGGTAGGGAGCTGTCAATTAACGTTAGCTGACAACAACTGAGCTAGCTAAAGTAGCTAGCTAGCTAGCTACTTTAAGATTCGATTTCATGTAAATGCAACTCACTTACATGATCACGGAAGGCCAGAACTGTGTTTGCATATATTTAATAGGTGCAACACGAATGACCTCCGGCTTGAAAGTTCCTCTGAGAAGCCAAGGTTAAGTTACTCGTTTAACGTGGTATTAATCTTGTGCTGTAACGTTAATTAGCTAGCTTGCTGCTAAATACCATTAATGTTCGCTAGCCTCGATTTGGCGTTGCAAAATGCACCTGTTGGATTGTTATTTCACGTGAAGCGACGCAAACGTCTAAATAAAGCTCTCACTCAGATGTCACGTAGTTGTTTAGTTACGTGCCACGTTTAAAGCGGTCTACCCAGCTAACTCTTTGAAAAGCAAACGTTATTTTGTAATAGTCATATAATAAAATAATAGTTGTGTTCTATTCTATATAACTACTAATGTGCTTCCCTCACTATATCATAATGTTATACTACATCATGTTTTTATGTTACATTGACTCTTGCACAATATTCTAATATATTAATGCAGACAAACACTTGAGTTCCATTACTTAACCAAATCAGTCTGGTGTACTCTGTTTACGTAGACCTGTAGACTCTGGTGCTATTAATCACACCACTGTCATTTTATAATGTAATTTGTCTTCAAATACTCTTTGATAGTTGTTATTCTTTTATTTTTTGTACCTATAGATGTAACCTTATTCTTTGTATTTAGCTATACAACTATTGGAATGAGTACTATGTTGGACAATTGGACGCCCTGCTATTATCTTTTTCTAAAGGACTCTGTATGGCCATGATGACATAGGCAGGTCTGAAAAACACAGCCTGTGTTAAACTGCATGTATATTGAAAGTCTCCTAAAAGTACATTAGTATAAACCAGTATGGTAAAAAATGTGTTGGTATTTCCTTCTGAAAAAAATGATTGAAATTAAATATCTCTTCATCACTACAGTTCATTGCCAGCATGATCCAGTACTAATTTCTAGGATGACAGCCAACCAACTACAGATATTGCTCCACTATGTTGATATGCCCTGTACTTAGTGTGGCTCGAAAGTTTGGGCACCCCAGGTAAAAAAAATGGTATTAATGTGCTTAAAGAAGCCAATAAAAGATAGAAAAAGATCCAAAAGGCATTAAATGACAGATTAGACAGTTGTGTAATATGTCACAAAAGTTAAAAAATTGCGTCTGCAAAAGTTTGGGCACCCTGCAGAGTTTATAGCATGCACCGCCCCCTTTGGAAAGCTGAGACCTGACAGTGTCATGGATTGTTCTCAATCATCGTCTGGAAAGACCAGGTGATGTCAATATTAAGGTTTTAAATGCCCAGACTCATCTGACCCTCCCCCAACAACCAGCACCATGGGTTCTTCTAAGCAGTTGTCTAGAAAACTGAAAATAGTTGACGCTCACAAAGCAGGAGAAGGCTATTAAAAGATACCAATCAGATGCTAATATCCTCTGTTCAGAATGTAATTAAGAAATGGCCTTCATCAGGAAAAGTGGAAGTTAAAGCAAGATCGGAAAGACCAAGAAAAATATCAGACAGAACAGCTTGCAGGATTTTGAGAAAAGCAAGTCAAAACCCACGTTTGACTGCATGATCCATCCAGAAAGACCTGGCAGACACTAGAGTTGTGGTACACCATTTCACTATAAATAGATACTTATACAAATATGATCTTCATGGAAGAGTCATCGGAAGAAAACCTCTTCTTTGTCCTCACCACAAAAATCAGCATTTAAAGTTTGCAAATAAACATATAGACAAGCCTGATGCATTGTGGAAACAAGTTCTGTGGACCGATGAGGTTAAAGTAGAACTTTTTGGCCAGAATGAGCAAAGGTACGTTTGGAGAAGAAAGGGCAAATAATTTAATGAAAAGAACCTCTGTCCAACTGTTAAGCATGGGGGGGGGGATTAATCATGCTTTGGGGTTGTATTGCAGCCAGTGGCACACGGAACATTTCACGAGTAGAAGGAAAAATAGATTCAATAAAATTTCAGCAAATTTTGGATGCTATCGTGGTACTATCTGTGGAAAAAGCTGAAGTTAAAGAGAGGATGGCTTCTACAAATGGATAATGATCCTAAACACACCTCAAAATCCATGGTGGATTACATCAAGAGTTGTAAACTGAAGGTTTTGCCATGGCCATCACAATCTCCTGACCTCAACATAATTGAAAGTTTATGTATAGACCTTAAAAGAGCAGTGACAGACAGCCCAGAAATCTCAAAGAACTGGAAGACTTTTGTAAGGACGAATGGGCGAAGATACCTCAAACAAGAATTGAAAGACTCTTGGCTGGCTACAAGAAGCGTTTACAAGCTGTGATACTTGCCAAAGGGGGCAGTACAAGATATTAACTCTGCAGGGTGCCCAAACTTTTGCAGTTGCCATTTTTTGTTTTCTGTTATTTTGAAAGTGTAAATGATGGAAATAAAATCTAACGTTTTGTGACATATTGTACAAATGTCTAATCTGTCATTTGATACCTTTTGGAGATTTTTCCATGTTTTCTTGGCTTCTTTATGCACATTAATACACATTTTTACTTGGGGTGCCCAAACTTTCAAACCCTACTGTAAGCAGTCCTTACAGTACGAAATGTTATAGATAAGTCTGGGAGATTGGCCCTGCGACCAGCACACATGTATCAGTTGCAGCACTGGGGAGCGGGTGTACACACACTATCTTGCCATTGAAACTCTTATTACTGACACAGCAGCACTGTGATACCTATTAGAAAGTAATGTGTGTTAGTTGGTAATGTATTGCATCTTTCACTCAACATAGGTTTATAAGCATAAAACTGTATGAGCACTGCATTACAGTGTTGTTTAGTATTGCAATCTGTTTGTTATGGGTGGACTGTGTCCTGTTGATTGTTGTTTTTTACTGTGTATGTCATTTTATTGTGTTCTACATTTTGTGCCCACATTGAAAACCAATTTCCATCTGGGATAATAAAGTCACAGATAAAAAGACTAAAACCAACAAATAATTGATCATACTAACAAGTATTATCTGTGTGTCCAAGGCCTGATGAGCATATTCGTCTGTGCCATAGACTTTCATTGCTGCCAAAAAAGATTATTAAATATACATCAATGAGCCATGTTTGAACAAGTTTTGCAAAATAAGTCAGTCTTTTTCCCAAAAGGAAATATATATTTATTTGGACATGCGTTTTGAAAGTTTAACATTTTTAAATTAATAGATTACAACAGTAACAATGGGATGAATAGTGTCACATGTAACAAAGACTGAAAACATCTTTCTTCTTCCTCTTTCAGATTTGAAAAGACAGAGCAAACCCCAACAAAGTACAAACGCCAACAGCACGTCTGCCTCCACAGGTTTTAATGAAGTGGATTCTTTGGTCAAGTCATCAAAGCTCTCTGCCAGTGCCCCAGAGTTTGTCCCCTCTGGAATCAACCCGTATGAAGTAAGAGGAATTTTCACACCGTCATTGCCTTTATTCTGACACTATTATCCCTATTTTTATAGTGTTTGTTTCCTTCCAAGTAGAAGTCAGGGACTGTGTCAGTAGTTAGGTCTGGGACGGTTACAGCATTACTGCAATACTGCGGTCACGTGCCACTACCGCGGCGATGCCACTGCATATGTATTTATGTTTTTTTATATATATTTATTTACTTTTTGCTAGCTGAAGTTACAGGAGAACAGATATCGTGTGATGTGACATACAATATAATGAAAGCAATAATAATTGTTAAGTTGCTCGTCACTTCAGCTTTGCACATAAGGATGGGCAGTCCATTGAACTGAGGTGCACATGGACACACTGCTACAGTCCACATTAGCCTAGCAGCTAGCGGAGTTCCCTGCTGCTTATAGCTTAATCCCGCATGGGTGAGTTTCAGCCTGCATGTCCCTTTTGTAGCCTAAACAGAGCAGCTAATGTTGGTTATATTAGAGAGAGCAACAAGTTAGCGGACTGCCGAGTCGCCCTCTCTGCTCTCTGTCAGCTCAGCTGCTGAGACTGCTGTGCTGCGAATCATCTGCCCTCTGCATTGTCTGCAAACTTCTGAACTGTCTGTGGAATATATCAACAAAGAGGAGAGAAAGCAACTCGGCCGTATATGACAGCAAAACACAGTGAAGACTCACATTGAGCTGAAATGGAAACACTGTGCTAAGGGTTAAGTCGAAGTGTTTCGGGGGTAACTCCATTCACTTTACCAGTGGTATTGACAAATAAAAATGTCTTTATTTGAATATGTTAGGCTTCTCAGTTATATTGCGTTGAGTTTTTTATTTTGTTTGTATTGTGATTTTTGTATAGGACCCCTCTTTTTATGATGACAACGACAGCTATTACGGTGAACCAACCTTGGCTGATACAGTCACAGACTTCCTGGCCCACCTGAGCTCCTCACCAGGATCCTTTGAGTCGGATGTTGAACACATAACTGGCATGCTCAATTCCTGGGTTACAACTGAAGAGTTGTTGAAGGAGCTGGTAGAACTGATCTACACACAGGTTTGGAGACACACATTCAGTCTTCATTTAGCTTTGTATACATTTTAAACATAATGATTTTACACCAAACCTGCCTAAACACAGCATACACATTAAATATAAATTAGTGTTGTCAGTTAAACCTATTATTAACGGTATTAACGCAAACCCATTTTAACGGCGTCAATTTTTTTAAATTGCGAAATTAATGTTCCTTTTGGCATAGAAAACTTTGTAGTTTTTTACACATGTTGTTGTAGACTAGAACCAAAACAAAAGGCACACACTTGTTTGGGCTTGCGAGCTGACCAAAGAGTAGTTACATTACGTTTTGAGTGGATGGCGAGCGCGAGACGTCAAAATGGATGCCAATAAGATTCTGAATGGAACGTTTACGTTTTAAAAGTTGCCAAATGGTTCCATTGACAAGACCAAAGTGATCTCTGTGTTTTGTCGTTGTTAACTGAGCTATCATTGGCCAAGTACACAGCTGATGCCAATTCGCAGCCCCTATAGTCAAAGTATTTTTTTCACCATTTTATCGATAGGCCGTGTTACATTGTGTGAGAGATTATTTGCTCCAAGTGAGAATGTTACTTGTGAAATTGAACACTACAGGCTATATGCCAATGTTGTTTTCAATAAAAAAAACATTTGCACAAAGCAAGCCGATCCACTTTTCCATGTTGATAAGAGCATTAAAATGAGAAAAAATAATGGGACAATAAGAAATCAGGGGACATTTATAATAGATAAAAATGTGCAATTAATTGAGTTAAAAAAAAACTATGACATTAATGCGATTTATCGCGATTAAATATTTGAATTATTTGACAGCACTAATATAAATGCATGTTTCTGACAAAACAAAAATTGTATTAGGTACCTTACTGAGTATCAAGTTTTCTTTTCATTGCAGTCTACTGCCATTCCAAACTTCTCTTACACGGGTGCCAGGCTTTGTAACTACCTGTCCCATCACCTCATTGTCAGTCCACCAAGTGGCAACTACCGTCAGCTGCTCCTGCAAAGGTGATTTATTTCTGCTTTTACTATATTTACTGTGGGTTCATATTGGGGGTAGTAGACTAAAAAACCCTTTCATTCAATACAATGTCTTGATAATTGGATTGATGAAAAAGGGTCAAAGCAGCGTAAACTGTCATTGTTTAGTTAAATTAACATTAAAAAGGAAAAACAATTTCTTCCGTAGATGTCGAAAAGAGTATGAACAGAGGGATGTAGCGGTTCGAGGAGACCCGGAGACTCAGAAGAAATTCCACTCTTTTGTGCTTTTTCTTGGAGAACTCTATCTTAGCCTGGAGGTAAGGCAGCGGTATATTAACACGTAATTTATCATGTAATGCATGTATTTAATCACTTTGTTTCAATTTACACTATAATTTGCACTATATTGACTTCCTTTTTGAATCACATGATTGTGTCTTTATTTGGACAATACCTTACACTGAATTTAGCCTCGCAAGCAATGCTTATACTGCAGGTTGTCAGCTTGTCGGGGCCCACGTGCTGCCCCAGTGGCACTGTGGAACACTTTGCTGGACTTGCTAAGTGTACTTGCTAATTTGTCAAAGCAGTCCATTCATATAAAAAAAAAAAAAAAACAAGCAAAATACACTTATTTATGCTTATTTGTATCAACTTGTCACTTATACCCTGTTTAAATTGCTGCCAGACATTTAGGATGTCTGCTGCTGCTGCTGCTGGCACATTCCGTTGTATTGTGGTCAACTTTATATATGTTGTAGATCTTAGGCAAAGGCCAACTTTGCAAGTTACAAGGTTCATAAGCTACCAACACCAGAATACTATGTAGCATGCCTTCAATCTTCTCATTGCTTCAGTCATGCGTTATTTGTGCCAATCTTTTTTTGTTTGTTTAGATAAAGAGAGCAAAAGGACCTCCAAATCGAGCAGATATCCTCCTCACTGCGCTGAAAGACCTGTTAATCAGTCTGTTCTCCAAGCCTGATGATGCAAATCTCATCTGCGCTGTCAAACTGCTTAAGGTTTCAAATCTCAATGAGATATGTTTACAGATTTGTATCAAACACTTTCCATGTAGTTCTACTGTGTGGGGCGGTATTAACAATGTGTTTTAAATTTACAGCTGACAGGCTCTGTCCTTGATGACACGTGGAAAGAGACTGGAAAACCACACATGGAGGAATTGATCCAAAGAATAGAAACTATTCTACTGGATGCCACCTGCAGCAGGTGTGTAGATCAATGTGGTCTTTTGTGCGCAGCTGCTACTCAACGCTTAGGCTTAAGATAACTGTAGATATAAAAAGCTTGACTATGCGTAGACATCTGAGATGCTCCAAACTTGCAGAGATATTCGCTGAGGTGTCTGCCAACATAGTTGCACCCAATGATTATGTGTGTCCCAGGCGGCAGTGTTGAAGACATTCATCCATAATCAAATGCTTTTAGAAGAATAGATATTCTTTCACAGAAAAATCACCAAGTATATCATGTTTTTATTAAGTTTCAGAGTACAACCAGAGAAACCAACGTGTACCAAAGAGGTTTAGCTTTTTAACACACACACACACACACACACACACACGGCACTGGGAACAGGTTGAGTCATTCAGAAGTCAGCCATAAACTGGCAAAAAGGCTGAAGTGCCAAAAAACGAAACATTTCAGAATGAAACCCTCATAGATGCTGTGTAAAACCTTCTGATATGAGCATGTCTGTCCTCAGGGATGTCAGACAGATGCTTCTAAAACTAGTGGAGTTGAGATCTAGTGATTGGGGCCGAGTCCGTGCTGCTGCAGCAGCCAGCAATGCCACCCCAGACAATGACCCTAACTACTTCATGGTGAGTGTCCACTCTACTATACTCCCCATTTTTCTTTTCTTTTTAATTCTGCATTTCTTTCTCTGCATTTCTGTTTTTCATGGATTTTTTTGTCTCCTCTCAGAATGAACCTACATTCTACACAGAAGATGGTACTCCTTTTACAGCAGCAGACCCAGGTAAGACTATGCACACATGTTTAGATGATAGCTCAGGAGCGGGCAACACAGGTTTGCTGTCTACCAGGTTTTCATTTGTGTTCAGTCAATCACAGGCACAGTGGACATGTAAGATCTTGTTGGTTATGGAGATATAAAAACCCACAATAATAATATTAAGTGGTTTCTAAGTAGTTTATGCACACAAATGAAAAGTCTAGAAGAAGAAAAAGTCCACATTTCTTCAATTTTTAATTTACACGCTCAAGTTTCTGATATCTTATTTTAGATACAAATAGTTGTAATAAATATGTATCTTGGCTTAATTCATTCTGGTTACTCTCCTCATCCTAGTCATTGAATAAGTCCTTTTAAACGGTACAAAGAAGCAGTCCTCACTAATTTAAATAGAAAAAAATTTAAACGTGTTGCTGCCTCTCATGTGTCTTAACCTCTGCTTTTACAGAATATGCTGAGAAATACCAAGAGATTCTGGACAGGCAGGACTATTTCCATGATCTTGATGGAGAAAATGGAAATGAAATGTAAGTACACATCATAGGGATGAAAAAACATAGATGGGTCATGCACACCTTTCTCTAAATGTACCATTCAAATAAATAACTATCACATCTTAAGCCATGATCAGAATGCATTAAATCAATGCCAGTCACAGCTTTGTGATGTTTTTTTTAGATTGGTTGTATAGTGGAAGGTATTGTCCACACATAATTATGTGATTCAAAAAGGAAGTCAATTGTGTTGTGTAAATTGAAACAAAGTGATTGAATACATGCATTTACACCACTTTAGGAAGGATTGTATAATGCTGTCCTACCTAATTCATAACATTAGTTAAGATCAACCAATTCACTATCTCCACGTGCTGCATACAATGACTAGTGTGTAGGATTTAGGGCAATCTATTGGCAGAAATGGAATATAATATTAATAGCTATGTTCATTAGTTCATAATGACCCACTAAATAAGAATAGTGTTTCCGTTACCTTAGAATGTTTTTATCTACATATGGAGTAGCGTTGACCGATAATAATGTCAGTTTCAATACCGTCATTAAAAATAATGCATTGCACTTATATAAGAGACAAGGGGCATGCACTGAGTGATCAGGTCTCAAAGAAGAACACGACTTCTGCAGTTTGGCAGCATTTTGGATTCCGACCTAATGAGAAGGAGAGATGTTTCAATATTAGTGTTTGATATTCAGTTCCTGAAGGGTGTAGGCACAAGCCAACAGTTTGGTGACGCCGTCTGAGCCTTACGTCATAATTTTTAATTCACGGTAATGACTTATACCGTGGTAAAATAGGGAGGAGGTTTCACGGTATCAACATTTGGATACCACCTACAGTGGTGTGAAAAAGTGTTTGCCCCCTTCCTCATTTCCTGTTCCTTTGCATGTTTGTCACACTTAAGTGTTTCGGAACATCAAACCAATTTAAACAATATTCAAGGACAACACAAGTAAACACAAAATGCAATTTGTAAATGAAGGTGTTTATTATTAAAGGTGAAAAAAAATCCAAACCACCATGGCCCTGTGTGAAAAAGTGATTGCCCCCTAAACCTAATAACTGGTTGGGCCACCCTTAGCAGCAACAACTGCAACCAAGCGTTTGCGATAATGTGCAATGAGGCTTTTACAGCGTCCTGGAGGAATTTTGGCCCACTCATCTTTGCAGAATTGTCCTAATTCAGTTACATTAGAGGGTTTTCGAGCATGAACGGCCTTTTTAATGTCATACCACAACATGTCAATAGGATTCAGGTCAAGACTTTGGCTAGGCCTCTCCAAAGTCTTCATTTTGTTTTTCTTCAGCCATTCGGTGGTGGACTTGCTGGTGTGTTTAGGATCATTGTCCTGCTGCAGAACCCAAGTTCGTTTCAGCTTGAGTACACGAACAGATGGTCGGACATTCTCCTTCAGGATCTCTTGGTAGACAGCAGAATTCATAGTTCCTTTTATCACGGCAAGTCTTCCAGGTCCTGAAGCAGCAAAACAGCCCCAGACCATCACACTACCACCACCATATTTTACTGTTGGTATAATGTTCTTTTTATGAAATGCAGTGTTCCTTCTACGCCAGATATACTTGGACACACACCTTCCAAAGAGTTCCACTTTTGTCTCATCGGTCCACAGAATGTTGTCCCAAAAGTCTTGGGGATCATCAAGATGTGTTGTGGAGAAATTGAGACGAGCTTTGATGTTCTTTTTGCTCAGCAGTGGTTTTCTCCTTGGAACTCTGCCATGCAGGCCATTTTTGCCCAGTCTTTTCCTGATGGTGGAGGCATGAACGCTGACCTTAACTGAGGCAAGTGAGGCCTGCAGTTCTTTGGACGTTGTTGTGGGGTCTTTTGTGACCTCTTGGATGAGTCGTCGCTGCGCTCTTGGGGTAATTTTGGGCGGCCGGCCACTCCTGGGAAGGTTCACCACTGTTCCATGTCTTCGCCATTTGTGGATAATGGCTCTCACTGTGGTTCGCTGGATTCCCAAAGCTTTGGAAATGGCTTTATAACCCTTTCCAGACTGATAGATCTCAATTACTTTCTTTCTCAATTGTTCCTGAATTTCTTTGGGTCTCGGCATGATGTGTAGCTTTTAAGGATCTTCTGGTGGACCTTACTGTGTCAAGCAGCTCCTATTTAAGTGATGCCTTGATTGTGAACAGGTGTGGCAATAATCAGGCCTGGGTGTGGCTAGAGAAATTGAACTGACTATTGTTTAAATTGGTTTGATGTTCCGAAACACTTAAGTGTGACAAACATGCAAAGGAACAGGAAATGAGGAAGGGGGCAAACACTTTTTCACACCACTGTAACTCTAATATGGAGCGGGTCGTCTTCCTCCACAGAGTCCGCCATGTTGCACCGCCATGTTTCTTCAGTAGCCCAAAACAGACAAACCGAACACTGGTTCCAGGTCAGGCTTTTCGCGTCAGCCACTGGACAGTAGTTCTCCCACACGCTGGCACAAAAAAGAAGTTTCAGTTGGTTGCAATCTGCAACCCCACCACTAAATGGCACTCAATCCTACACACTGAACCTTTTAAAGTTGTCAAAACAATTGATACTTCAATTCCACGTGTTTTAAACTTTACGATCTACTAATTCTACTAGTTACATTTGATACTATCAAAAGCTTTTTTTGCCTTGGTATCGAAAGAAGCATTGAGTAACTAGAATTGTATCTAAGTTGAAAATTCTGGTATTGTGACAACTTTATATTTAGTGAACAAACAAGTTACTGACGTGCTTTCATTATTTATTTATTTATTTATTGGTTGTGTAGCAAACAAGCATCTAAAGTACAAATAACGTGGATGTCATCAAAGTAATGAGTTGGGATTATTGCATTGCATTTTTTAAATCCGATTTTCTGGTAACTGATGCTATAGTAGTTATCTGGGTTATTCAACACTAGCTTATAGTTCTATTTAGACCCAAATCTCTACAAGTTCAACAATAGCAACCTGCTGCTGGCACATCTTCACTTATGTGGCTACATAGTGGCTTTACACAGGTCATATGACCACGACTGACCTGTGGGCCCCTGAGCTTGGTGAATGTGTTTGACTGGACCATAATGCAACTGGGTTAACCATTGCCTTAGATTCAGTTTAGTCAGCAGTTAGGTATGAAAGAGGGCTTAGCTTGCTCATATCCTCTCTCTCAGAACTGTATAGGGTTTGGCTGTAAGCTTGTGTTTTTGTGTCGTGTATATGGCAGTTTCTTACACAAATTGTTGGTAATGTAGTATTAGTTACATACACCATTATACATTCAGGAGCAAATTTGTCTGGAAGATCTAAAAGAAAAGAAAAAATCACTGTTTTATTGTGTTCACAGATACGACTCTGAAGATGAGATGGAGCCTGAGATAGAAGAAGCTTTTGAGAATTTTTGTTTAGAAGCAGAGAAGAAACGACAACAGTGACATAAGAGTGAGAATCTGTAAGACTCAACAGGCACATACTGTACTGTTCCTGCTCAACTTTCTGGAATGTTGAAAAGGAAAGGAAACTAGAATCAGATAGGTTCAAACTTTCATTTTACTGCAAACAAGCATTTTAAAATAAGAGCTGTTAATAGTTGCACTTCTGACACTTTTTTCCTTCATTGTTGATTAGGAAATGGGGAGAATCACCAGGGTTAATTGTTCGAAATATTGAGGTATTGCGGGTTTTTGGACATGAAAGTTCTTTCTTTGTTGTTTCAGAGAATTTCATGAACGTATTTCCTAAATGCCTAAACTAAAATGCCAAGTGGGAAATAGTTTGCTGTGGATTTTTTTGGAGTTCTTTTCTGAAAGGCAGATATGTTTCATAAGAGGTGTGCATAATTTGTTAAATACTAATTAATTGCCCCTGCATTACCTATAGGCCAAAAAGTTGTGCACTTTTAAAATGCATTATAGCTCTAAAAACTTTTAAATTCACAAAGTGAGAAGTGAGTATAGATAAACTTCTTTTGGGGCTAAAGACATTTAAAAAAAATACTAAGTAAAATATTAAACATTTTGAGAATCAGCGTCAGAGTGACATAAAAAGGAAGAATTGTTATCCCAAGACTGAAAGACTGTTTACCAGCCATCCATGGAGCCCATACAAAGGAATGTTGTTCTGTAGTTTGTAAATATTATTTATGGTATTCTTTGCCTGCAATAAACTCTTTATAATGTGAGATTTTATTTGCTTGATTTGTTTTTGGGCCTTTTTGAAGTTGATGGAGATATACGCAGATACACATCATATATTTGGTAGGCCCACATCAATGTTTGGCTCCACAGATTTAATTGTCAAGTGATTTATTTATTTTTGTCAGATACGTTTAGTGGCGTTTCAAAGAAAAATTACTGACTCTAATTTACTGTTCGCGCCAATACCCTCCTGTATTGATTTTATCTATAAATTGTCCCTCTAGTCTAAGATTCCATCACTCCATACTAAATAAAAAATAAAGTGACAAATACTATATTTCTGAAAAATAAGTCCCTGGTTTCTTGCAAGAAAGGGCACACTTAATTTAGGACTAAAAAAAAAAAATATATATATATATATATATATAATATAGAATGATTGCAATACAAGCTGCAAGAAGGTAATCAGTAAATTGTTTTAGATCTCCTCTCCTGTGTAATGATTACAGAAATATTTCACAAATACAAACAGGTCAGTCTGAACCAACTCTGCCATCATCTGGTGATTTTGTGTTTGTGCAACACTTCCCAGATGAGACTTATGAATATCACCTCACCTCATATTCAAATTACATCTGATTCCTATCAGGATAGCAAAGTGTGTGTCATTACCGTATCTGTCGGTCAGGTGACAGAATTTCCAGTTCTGTGGGAGATTTGTGCAGAGATACCCTGGCGTGCTGCTGATTTACAGTTGACTAGTGAGAAGGCTGATTTAGTTCACTGGTTTCAGACTGGCAAATGGCCCTGTGAGCTATTGTTTTGTAAATTATGTAAATCTGGTTCATCAGGAACAACAACAATTGGAATATTGATAGTTATTGATGATATGTGAATGACAATTGCTTACAAGTTAGTTGCTTTATGTTTGAGGAGTGAATTAGCTCACCACTTGTTTCACCTAGACATTCAGGGGTTTGGAGACACAAAAAAACACCAGCCAACTCTAATAATTTCATCCAAAACTGCAATAAATTGCTTTAGCGTTGTCTTGATTTTAATGTATCACCTCACCTCATAGTTTGTAATTTTGTGTATTAAGTTGTTCATAATTGATTGTGAGGAGTATGTGTAAATATAAATTGCTTATGTACATACAGTACAGTTATTTTTTTATTACATAATACATTATTTTCTTGATTACAGATGCTATTTTGGTTTTACACTTAACTGTATCCATTTTTGCAGCATTTCCACTGCATAGTGGGTGACCATTGCCAGTGTTTACATTAAATTTTGATATTCAGGGTTAAAGTGCTTTAGGCTTGCAAAGACCCATTTTACCAAAGGTTTAAAAAAGGATCAAGATACAGAATAAGGTGACGATGGTAACTGGGAATCTAATACAAATTCCGACAAATGAACACCAGTTACGAAGATCATGTTAAAATCTGTCTGTGCACATTTGCACCACCTGGTGACCAAGTTGATTAACATAAATAATATACACTATTCTTTGTCAAGAAACGGCATCAGTTATTTAACTCAGGACTTATAGTACCAAGTAAAATTCTGAAGTAAAAATACTTTAAATTGAGCATTTTTCGGTATTATTAGTAATACTAATTGAATAAAGGATGAACTTATTTTGACAACGCTGGTTTAAGTTACTGTAAATAAAGTCTTGCCATTAACACTTGAAGCAACACCATGTACACCATACTTCACACACTCCATTACACTGAGACATTCCCATCATGTAGGTCAGTTCCAGGAAGCACATGAGATTTAAACATTAAAGATTTTACAACCTCCTAGTCTCAAGCCTTTTTATTACCACCACATCTTCTAATCATCAAACCATTAATATTGTTCAAATTATGCAAGCTTCTGCCCTTCCCTTGGCTCATACAGGCACCTTTGTCATATAAAGAAAAGATAAGCCTTAAACATTGGTTGTATTTGTTCATATTGGTCTAAAATATTCTTAGTGGTGGCCTAAGCTCAGAAGAAAATGACAAACAGACATACCATGACATTGCCTTACCCTCAATGACACACCACAGCTATTTTCCTTGCTACAATAAAGTAGTTCTTTACTTTGTAACTCCCAGCACCAAGCATGCATGTATGTTGAAATTGTAAGACTTACATATTGGATTGCATCTAAGAATATTGCATTTTTCACTGTGATACATTCTGTTTCTTTCATGTCTGTCAGGGGTACAGTATACTGAGGCATCCTGGTGACACAGCGGTGTAAGATGATGCATGCCATATAACCACAACAATTCTGGTCTCAGCGTTGCTTGGGGTATTTGTTGCATGTCACTCCCTCTCACACCGGGTGTCAAAAACGAAAATCACTCATGGGACACCACTTGAAGCTAGGTAGTATACTTTAATGTGGTTGTCCCACCATATTTTAAATAGAAGATTTTGTTTTTAAAGCATTTTTTCACTGTACAACGATCCCTTGCAGTGACTTTATGTTAATTGTTAGCATCTGCCAATTGTTACTACTGTAGACCTTTTTTTGTTTGAATTGAAACACTCTCCCACAAGTCTGTCTTCAATTTTTTTTTAGCAACAAGCCGTTGTGGCATTTAAATCGACCAAGGACTGATCATTGCGCGCTGTTTTACCGTAAATAGTTTAAACTGTATCTGGTTGTTTCATTATCAGGGAAAACAGAAATAATATAATTAATTTGCATGAGAGTGCATTTTGAATGTGTGTGAGTGTGTGCCATCCATAAGGCTGTTGAGGAAGCATATTGCACACAGCTGATATCTTAATCTGAAAAACGTGCACACTTAATTTAGGACAAATATTATTTGGAGAAAAATAATCTGATTGCAATACAAACTGCAAGAAGCTAATCACTAAATAGTTTTAGATCTTCTGATAATAACTTCTCCTAATCTACTTCTCTCTCCTGTGTAATGATTACAGCAATATTTCCCAACTACAAACAGGTCAGTCTGAACCAACTCTGTCATCATTTGGTGACTTTGTGTTTGTGCAACACTTCCCAGATGGGATTTATGAATATCACCTCACCTCATAGTCAAATTGCATCTGATTGTTTAAGTCATTGCTATCAGGACAGCAAAGCATTGCTTCAGAAATGTATTCTGTGTCATTACCGTATCTGTCGGTCAGGTGACAGAATTTCCAGTTCTGTGGGAGATTTTTGCAGATACCCTGGCGTGCTGCTGATTTACAGTTGACTAGCAGAGGAATGAGAAGGGTGATTTAAAGCGCCCATATTATGCTCATTTTCATGTTTATAATTGTATTCTAAGGTTGTACCAGAATAGGTTTACATGGTTTAATTTAAAAAAAAAAAAACATATTTTTGTTGTACCGCACATTGCTGTAGATCATGTTTTCACCCTGTGTGTTTAGGTCTCTGTTTTAGCTACAGACTGAGCCATCTCACTTCTATACTATCTATGTTGGGAGTCGCACATGCGCAGTAACTAGGTAAGATCACATCAGCTAGATAAATTTCTCCAACTTTGGTCAGTCCAAGGCAGTATTAGCTGGGAGACTTCTTCTAAACAAGGGCACACTTGTGGAATACCTGCAGAACAGGGACATGTAAGTAGTTCTTTCTTTTGTTGATTATGGTGAACTAGTGTGTGTTGTTGTAACAGTGTTTTGCCATTGAGAATGAGTAGCACTAGCATGTGCTACGGTTAGCCACCTCGTCTCAGCTAGTGACGTAGAAAGCCGTGCACATTTTGAACAGCTCACCCAGAGACTGAAGGCAGAGGACATTCAGAAACTTGTATCTCACTTAAAGCAGCATGGATAGTTTTTTTTTCCAAGTTTTTATGCATGTGGAAACACCAGAGACACAAAATAACACCCCAAATCCTAGAAAGAGATTTTTTCATAATATGGGCACTTTAATTTACTGGTTTCAGAGGGCAAATGGCCCGTGAGCTATTGTTTTGTGCATTATGCAAATCTGGTTCATCAGGAACAACAACAATTGGAATGCTGATACTTATTGATGGTACATGATTGACATGAAGTTAGTTCCTTTATATTTGAGGTGTGAATTAGTCATAGCTTACCACTTGATTCACCTAGACATTCAGGGTTTGGAGACACAAAAACACCATCCCACTCTAATAATTTCATCCAAAACTGCAATAAATTCCTTTAGTGTTTTGATTTACATGTATGGAAGTTTGTAATTTTGTGTATTAAGTTGTTCATAATTGATTGTGAGGAGTATGTGTAAATATAAATTGCTTATGTAAATACAGTACAGTCATTTTTTCATTACTGAATACATTAATTTTCATGATTACACACGCTATTTTATTTTACACAAACTGTATCCACAGTTTAATATTTAGGGTTAAAATGCCTAAAGGCTTGCAAAGACCCATTTTACCAAAGGGTTAAAAAAACGAAGTTACAGAATAAGATGACGGTGGTAACTGGGAATCTAACAGTAGTGATCCATTTGTCCGTGTGATACTTCTGTTACGCCGCGCTTCACGCTCCACTGTATTCCTATGGGTGACGTCAAGCGACTTCAACGTGCACGCAAAGCATTCCGGGAAGGCAGTGCTGCTTTTGAAAAAATGCTGCGCGTCAGAAAGCTGGTCGATGCCCATCTTTTTGCAAGTGAATCGGTTGAATGTGACTCGACTATCCAGGAGAAGTAGACAAACATTTTTCAAACTAACCTTTGACAGATTCAGCAACTGCATGGCCTATGTCTCGCTTAAAATGTTTTCAGAAACACGTTTCAGTGAACTATTTTCGTAAAATATCACATCGTATTCTATCTGTTTGAGTTTTTATTACCACCACATTTTCTAGTCATCACACCGTTGTTCAAATTATGCAAGCTTCTGCCCTTCCCTTGGCTCATACAGGCACCTTTATCGTACAAAGAAAAGATCTTAGTTGCCATGTCAGAAATGTGTGTTCATATTGGTCTAAAATATTCTTAGTGGTGGCCTAAGCTCAGAAGAAAATGACAAACAGACATACCATGACATTGCCTTACCCTCAATGACACACCACAGCTATTTTCCTTGCTACAATAAAGTAATTCTTTACTTTGTAACTCCCAGCACCAAGCATGCATGTATGTTGAAATTGTAAGACTCACATATTGGATTGCATCTAAGAATATTGCATTTTTCACTGTGATACATTCTGTTTCTTTCATGTCTGTCAGGGGTACAGTATACTGAGGCATCCTGGTGACACAGCGGTGTAAGATGATGCATGCCATATAACCACAACAATTCTGGTCTCAGCGTTGCTTGGGGTGTTTGTTGCATGTCACTCCCTCTCACACCGGGTGTCAAAATCAAAAATCAGTCATGGGACACCACTTGAAGCTAGGTAGTATACTTTAATGTGGTTGTCCCACCATATTTTAAATGGAAAATTTTGTTTTTAAAGCATTTTATTTTTCACTGTACTGTTTTTGTACTGTATCAATGATGCCTCGCAGCGACTTTATGTTAATTGTTAGCATCTGCCAATTGTTACTACTGTAGACCTTTTTTTGTTCGAATTGAAACACTCTCCCACAAGTCTATCTTCAGTTTATTGGCAAAATGCCGTTTAAATCGACCAAAGACTGATCATTGCTCGCTGTTTTACCGTAAATAGTTTATACTGTATCTGCTCGTTTCATTATCTGCATTTTGAATGTGTGTGAGTGTGTGTCATCCATTAGGCTGTTAAGGAAGCACATTGCACACAGCTGATATCTTAATCTGCAAAACACTAGTTGCCAACTCATGACTTGCCATAAAATAATGCATCATCTTGCTCAGATGAACTGCATTCATCACTTTTTTGCTTCTCTTGAGGATTGTTGAAAATGCACCTGTATAAATCTAAACAAAAAAAGAATAATTTTTTGGTTATGTGAAAGGACAGTAGCTTCACCCACAAGTCACATTACCACTGTGTCTGTGTGCGGTCATTGACTTGTGAGCCCCTCTGAGCCCGCTGGATGTGACTGTCTGGCTCACAATAGAAACAGGGAAAACCTGGGCCTTAAATTCCCATTGGTCAGCAGATGGGTGTGAAAGAGGGATTAGCTTTGTATGACAGTCAACTCACCCATACCTCTATCTCTGTGTGCTTCTCTATTTGTAATCATTTCTCTCTCATACTGTATGTCACATAATGTAGTTTTAAAACAGGAATGCTTTTATTCCTGGGAGCATTTGTCTGAGAGCTAGTTGCCTGAGATGGACCTCACCTCTATTGTATTAGAGTGGTGGAAGAAATACAGTAAAACCAAAACTACTTGGATAGCAAGATGCTAACAAAAGCAACTGGGAAAATACTTTCTTTTTATAACATGTTACAGTGATTACATCCTGTGATTTAAAATTGTTTCCAGACATCCAGGCCAACTTCAAATGATTCATTGTCTTCCTCAGTGGGGATTTTTAATGACATTCCAAGTGACATGCCCACACTGCTTCATTATGACAGGGCCTTGACAGGAAAATAATTGTAATTTCTCCTTGAGGGATTAATAAAGTATAAATTATTATTATTATTATTATTAAAATAGACCATTGTGGCCAGGTTGGATCAGTGGTGGAGCAGGCTCACACATACTGAGAGGTGTATGCCTCGATGCAGAGGTCTGGGGTTTGAGTCTGACCAGGATTTCCTGCATGTCTCCCCCCCCCCCCTTTTTCAACTAGCTGCCCTATCAAATAAAGGTGGAAAAGCCCAAAATATAATCTTTAAAAAACTAGACCCTATTGCTGTTTAAAGCTCCTTCCTTTAATTCTTCAGCATAATTTAACAGAGTAAGCTGCCTAAAACTCTGCAATGTTGTCTGAAATAGTGTATGCCAATGAAGGAATGCAGTAACCTGTTAAAGGGAGAGGGATATAACAGATGTAGTTTGCTTTGTGTAAAATTACAACTTTTTTCACTTCAGCGAAAAGTTAATGGTTCAGTTTGTCAAAGTCTTGGCAACAAAAAAATCAGAAAGGAAGATTAGCCTTTCCAGAAACCATGACGTATCACTACCACAGAAATGCTTGAACTGGGTCATTTTCAATTCTCAAGGTGCTCCTGCTCACTAGATGACTTACACACGAATCATGACTGTAACAAACAGGATGTGTGTTGGGATTCAGCTGCTGAATAATTTGTTTATTGTGTCTTCCAGGCAACAAGAACCTGTTGAATTGACTTAACTGAATCATAGAGTCGTTGCCTCCCCAAAGACTACAGTGTACTGTATCTGGATACTGAAGTCTGATGCATTGCATTAGGAATGGAAAACTGTATTTTTTTGTATTTTTATCCAATGTAATTTGCCTTCTAACTTCCTGCGGTGCTTGTGTGAAATAAAAAAGTTTGCAGGCTAATTTTGAAGACCAGAGTTAGAGCCTTTAACACATTTTTGTGGTTGATGATATGAAAGCCTAAAGTTTGACAACTTATAGGATACGCCTAAGTTTATAACTGTGATTTAAGATTTGACCGAAGGGTTGAGATAGCTAATGATATTGAACTTTGTTATTAGTCAGTAATTTCATTGGTCTAAGCAAGGACGGCAACACAGAAGAACCAAAACACGTCTAGGCAAAAGAAAGAGGGTATGGTAACACTGTTAGCCTACTGTATGTAATAATTTCAATCTAATTAGACAAAAGTAATGAAGTCTGTAAGTTGCCTTTGACTCCCTAAATGATGTGAGTTCAGTCAAATTCAGATTTAACACCAAAAACTGTTGCTGTGCTTCTTTGCTCCGACTGTCATCACTTTTTCAACTAGCTGTGTCCAAGTCAAAGGGAGGTAATAAGACTGTGATTGGTAGAACTGTTACAGTGACCTTTCAAAGCAATACCACACTGTGTTGAATGAATACATTGCATAATTATAACCACCAGTGTTTCTCCTGTAAAATAAGTGTTGCATGATGGTAAAAAAGGTTAATTAGGGGATTTAAAGAGTTTTTTGACTCCCAACTCCTCCAGTCGAGCTTAGTGGCCAACAGATCAGGCTGTAGTGGGCAGCTTCCTGGTGTGACCATAGCATTCCTGCAAGACTGCTTGACTCTCTGTAAAGTAAGTGAAGGTTACATTTTAAAAAGCAGCTGAGGCCGAGATAACCAGAATGTTACTCCCTTTTATGTGTCAAGCTCAAAAGTGCTGGATCCTATATTTCCCTGATGCAACCAATTTAGCATATTTTAGTTTGACTGGTCCTGCCCGCTAAGTGCCCACATCTTTCAAATTCCACAACCCCAGTTCACAATGCAGGCTTTCTGTTAAAAAGTTGTAGCTGAGATGATGATGTCATCATCAGGGTTGGGTTTTTTTAGACTTCCTCCAAAGCCACAGAGACCATCATACAACAGTTTTCACAGGATGAGTCCTACCTCCAATGACTAAAGTTTATGTGTAGAATCAGTGGAGTACCTTGTAATAATAATTGCTAACCACGTAATATGACATCAGATGATGTAATAATCTGTCTGAGTGTTAAGCAACAAACACCAGCTATTCTTTCCGAAAGGCACTCATTGATAATGAAATGTACTTCAACTCTTTCACCATCCTACCCATTTCCTTTACACTCTTTTTGAGCACATATGAAAGGTCTTACATCATTGTTTTCCATTGAAGGAAAAAGGCTTTGGTCATTCTTCTCTCATAATAGACTTTCTATTCTTTATAGGTTCTTCATATTCTAAATGTCTTACTGTTCTTGTGTCAACCATAAGTCTCTGCTCTACAATGGGTTGTAAATACAGAAAGTAGTCTATAGGGTTCAGGATGATTAGAGATAAGACAACTAGTCTTGACTTGTTGAATGTTTCTTGATGATATGTATTTTGTATTTGATATCTGTTGATTTAAGTGGTATTTGTCCACTCGTGATGTGGCTTTGGAATGACGATTAAAATAGATTGAAATTAAATTAAATTTAGCCTGCTGGGTGTGGACTTCTAATTTTTTGCTTTGCAATTTAAATTTAGATTAGAGTTAAATGATTTGGGTTTTAAACTTGTGATGACATTCATCTGTCTGAGGCTCTGTTTCAGTTCTGATCCCAACTGGATTTCAAGCTACAGGATGTGTCCCGATTACCGTTACCAGTGAGACATTATTACACACTTCACCTCACACCCTAAGACAATACTTGGGTCAATACTGGATCGGCATTAGAGGCAGAGCCCAAGTCCTTATTTAGAATGCGTGTCCGCTGCGTCACCGCTGAGTCTCCACGCTGCGCAGCCACATCTTTAACAAGTGCGGCGGCTTCATTTAATCACCTCATTCAAATGGAATAAAGACAACGATGGAGTTCTTCTGGGTGCATTTATTCTTCACTCTAGTAGTCATTAGTAAGTATTGAACATGTTATTTGGACTTTGAACGTGTTATTTTGTTACCATTTTCTCACGCACAGAGTAAAACGATATATCTTTTCGCTACAAACAGCGAGAGTTTTATATTGTTTTCATAAGAGTGGAGTCGGTAAGGTTTATAAGTCGTTCGTTATAGCTTTTAATGTTATTGTTAAATGTTTTCTTACACCTAAAACACGCCCGAAGAGCAGCAGAAAGAGTGTGCAGATTCATTAATTAAGCCTACTTAATGAATCTGCCAGGAAGTGCTTTTGTTTTGAAATAGATTTCTTATCACCTTGCAGCGTTTCTCCCTCTGCCAACGATGCATGAGCCAAAGTCAGCTCACATGAATTAAATAGGACAAGATAGATTGTTTTACCTTTTATCAGAGATTACTGCTCTGTAACCTGTGGAAGTTTTTAAACAGCATCCAGCCAGACACTGTTTTTATTATTCTCCTAAAGTAGGTGCATAAATGAACATTGACCCTATTTTATGACATGAAAGGAAATGTTAATATGTTCTGAGGTTTGCTGAGCCCAAGAGGAGGAAAAGTGCTACTTTGTTCTCCAGGTAAACAGGCGTGGCAGCAGGAGGCTGGGCAAGGGGATGTCTGTTGAATCAAGTACCCATCCACATTCCTCTGCCGGCTGATAGAGGGGAAGGCAGGCTGATAACTGCATGAGCTCGGCCTGTATGGGCTTGTGGCTCTGATTTCGCAGGAAGACGAGCAAATTCCATGTCCTGAGGGGATTCAAAAGGAGTGTTTGAGGGTGGATTGTGGATAAACACAGTGTTTCAGGATGAGCAATGACTATTAACAACAACACTTTGTGAATGGAATGACCTTCATGTGTTGTATAGCTTTTTAGTGAGTTGCATTAACTTCATGAGTCAAGTTGATGTATTTTTTAAAACGTACATGATTCAGCAACAAAAACCACCCACATGACTCAAAGGAGGAAGTCAGTATGGCTTTAATTGTTGCTGGAGATAAGACATTGAACCTCTCTCCCATAAACAAGCAGAGTCAGGATAATAATTTTTCTTGCACAAATTTTAAAAAAGCAAAACAAAGTTGATATAATTGGAAGTGTTTACAATAGTTTTAGTAGGTACAACTGTTTGAGTTTTGATTGTTATCAGTAAAGAGATTTATATGATGTTAATCAGTGTCACTGTCATTCAACTTCATCTTTCTCCTTCGCCAGCTGACAGAATCTGGAACTCACATGCCTTCAACGTCGGCACTGCAGGCGCCAAGATTTTCAGGGGACCAGCTGCGGAAGAGTTTGGCTACACAGTCCAACAAGCAACAAACCATGAAGGCAAATGGTATTGATTTAAGTCTTTCATTGTCTTAGAGTCCTACATTGTTTGTATCATGTTTCCATCACAAACTGTCTCCTGTCCGTTCAGGTGCTGTAGCATTCAAGTGGTGTCATTTATTTAGTTGATGTTTCTTTGCCACCGCTTTGAAATAACGATAAATGTGAGGAAGATAATGACATGACAACCCCAGGGTATATGAATATGATGTAGAGAGCAGTTTACTCTAGAGGAAATAAGCTGCAGATTCACATTCAGTGGGCCACTTTTGGATACACTTCCTTAGAACAGGCTGAATTCCAGTTTCAATGAGATGCCTGACATGTTCGATCTAGGTCCATACTGACTGAGTTTCAAACAGTTAATACATGAAGTGCTGAGAAGCTGTGTAGTCTACACCAACTGTCCTATTTCTGAATTTTTGAACTGATATGTGCATTTGTTTCACGTCAGGGAAGATTTTCCTGGTAGAAGTATCCATATTGCAAATGAAGGCCTGTTACTGTAAAGAGATGAACCTGATTATCAGTAGTGTCTAGGTATTCTGTGACATGTAAACCACTGTCCTTACTGTTACAATACCACCACTAGCAGCCCATGCTGTTTCCAACATAGAGCTCAGGTTTCATTCTCTGTCTAAGTTGTGACCTATAGTCACAGTCACAGACACCATGATTAAACAAACCCATCTCACTTCAGTTCAGCTGTATCTTTTTGTGTTTTTCCTGAAGGGAATGAAAATGTCATGGGTTTTTGCTTGATGCATTGAAAGGTTCAAGAGGCTGTGTGTCTGCTAAACACTGTTGTACACCTGTTTTAGTTCTGGGGATGGCAATGTTGATCTGTCAGTTGGTTGCTCAGTCCATGTTGGTCCAGACTGGAACTGATTTATTATCCATTGACTTTTCCTCTAGCACCACCACAAGATTGACATTTGTAGTTTTTACTGAATTGTGAACATGTTAGCATACCAGTGTTAGCATTTACTTTATGTCAAAGCACCAGTGTGCCTGAGTCCAGCCTCACAGAGCCGCTAGCATGGCTGTGTCTACCAGTTTTGTTCTTGAACAACTTTTTTTTTCTAAGTCCTCCAAACCCTGTCATTTACAAGACTGTCAGAAAACAGATTTAGTCTGTTAAATCAGTTAAGTTTAGCACAACCAATACTACATTTTAGGCCATATTTAGGAGTTAGGGTTAGTTTAAAAAAATCCAATTTTATGGGTCTAGCTCTACTGACAAGTTGATAATGATATACATTCTTGAATTGTTGAAATTGTAGAAACTGTAGTCTCAAAAATACCTTGGTGCTCATTTTATTTTTTTTGAGCTGCTACAATCTGTTTAGAGCCTCTTAGCCAACATTTGGTTTCATAGTAACTAGGCTTCTCAGTGATGTCTGGATGTTGTTTACTTTTCATCACAGTAGCGTTGAGAGTGAGTTACTCATAGAGTAAGATAGAGTTACTCATAGAGTAACTCACTGTCTTGTCTGGAGAAGTGTCCCGCTTGCGTAACAGCAGGAGGCAGCAATATCTGATAGTGGGATCTGACTGTTTATTCCACATTTCTAGAGGAAGCAACTGTGTTTCATCCTTTGTCCTCTGCCTTAACTAATGAAGAAGAATGGTGTGTCCCACTTCTCATACCTTGTTTGACACTGTGGGGGAAATTACACTGTCTTGAAGTTGGGTTGAAGTCTTACAACAGTGTTGGTATTTACGTATTTTTATTACTGCTGGGTCTGGATTTAATAGCTTCAAGCATCTGAATTCTTTTAATTGGGAAAAGTTTTATTTTCTGTGTGAACTTGTAGAATCTTGTTTGCTGTTTCTTAAAACGTTTGTCTTGTTGGCACTTGCTCAAAAGAACAAGACCACACAAATGTATACTGTTACAGACTTTATGTATATTTTATATAGCTTGTGTATTACAATTCACCCAGAGATTACTGAAGTAAAGTTTGGTTCCTATATTATTTTAACATTTACATAAAGTTGTAGAATTCTTTTTTTTTTTTTTTATTACAACAAGTTAACATATAGAGAGAGAGCATGAAACTAATTGGATGAGTCTCATTTAACTACTGTATGTAAAGCTGGTCCGGCACACAAACTCATTCAGAGATTACTCTTATTGCATGTTTATGAGAGTGGGGTAGAGATGGATATTGTTGTTTTCTGTAGGCTCCTCGTTAGTGCCCCATGGAGTGGTTTCAGTCGAAACAGGAACGGGGATGTTTACAAGTGTCCAGTCTCAGGGTCCAGAAACAACTGTGACAAGCTCAATCTTCAAGGTAAGGTTTGGTGTTTTATTGTTTTAACCTTTGACCTATCTGCCAAACAACATTAAAATCCCTAAACAGAACTGAAAAGATGTGTCGTCTTAAAACATCCGGGAGGTCTCCAGAGATTTAGCTTTTTTCTGTTTTTAAAATGAAATCGTACATACAAATGATAGCAGTGTATAGCAAAACATTTATTTCATTCATACATTGAGCTTAGGATAATTGTATAAGTTTCAGATTCAACTAACTAATATCCAAACTTGAATGCACAAAAAGCACGCATTTGTTTTCTTTGCCACCATCCACAGATTCTGTTAGTATTCCAGATGTTAAAAACATCAATGACAACATGTGCCTGGGTTTGACTCTTACCAGGATGCCTGCAGGTTTGATGGTATGTGTGATTGCGTGTTGCATAGGTATTCATTCTAAGGATAGAAAGGAAATCATGTTATTTCAGAGACATACAGATTACATTATTTTATAACCTGAAATAGTACACATTTATCATAAATCTATAACTCATCTTTATTTTTGGTGATTTATTATGTTACTTGTATTAACGGAATATTCATAATGTTATATAATATTCATATTCATACAAATGCATGTTTAGGATTACAGCCTTAAAGTCCTGTCTAAAATATTGTAATCACAAAATGAGCACACTTTTAGTAACTGGTGAAGCCATATTTTCCTTTGAAATTTACATATAAATCTTATATATAGGTGGAAGGAAGTGTGTCATCGGCTTAGCTACGGTAAATGAACTACTGCAGCGGGAGGAAGTAGTGCTAATCCTCTGCACAACTAGTTGTGTTGTAGGTTTCACTTTTGTTTTTTAACACTACAAACAGTTTAATAAGTTAAGTCAAATTCATAATTAGTTATTATCAACAATTTTATTTACTATTTAACTCAGACAATACTTTATTAGGAGCTTTTAAAGGCAGTGACAAACTGTACATTAAGTCTCGTCTCATCTGATACAGATGTGCGGTCCTCTTTGGGGACAGCTCTGTGGCGATCAGGACTTCTACCCAGGAATATGTGCAAAAATGAGCCCCCTCTTTCAACCTCAACCTGCCTTCTCTCCTGCCGTCCAGTGTAAGATGGGTCTTTTTTAATACAGTATGACTACGGATATTTTGAGCTGTATATGGTAAGATATGTTTCATGACAGGCTTCAGTTCATATTAGAGTAGTATAAAACCATTACAGTGACTCACAGTCTGTTGCAATGTTATGTCATTATGTGTTCACACCATCATGCCACCATCATTAGAGTTGGCTTACAAACAGCAACATTTCTAATGCTAGACCTGCCCAAGTTTGAATTATTCTAAATGCGATATACATCCTATCTTAGGCAGGTTTCAAGACTGCAAAATGGTTAAAATATATTTCTGGACAACAGAAAAGGGAGAAAATATCAATTCTATTCATAACTTCTGCTTAAATGTATAATTATGTTCACTCTCATGACATTTCTAGCATGTGGCGGGCCTATGGACATCGTGATTGTTTTGGACGGCTCCAACAGCATTTATCCTTGGGATCCAATGGTCTCCTTCCTTATGAAATTAATACCTGCACTTGATATCGGACCCAAAAACACACAGGTGACATCCTGTTTCAAGAGCCAAAAAAGGAAATGAAAGCAGAAATGAAGCCAGGTATTATCTTGTGGTCGTTACTGACAGCTTTCTGCTTTATAACACCATTTCTTATGCCAGGTCAGCGTCATTCAGTATGCTGTTGATCCCAAGTTTCAAATCAGACTAAACGAGTATAAAACCAAAGCTGAGTTGATCGATGCAACGTCCAGAATCGAGCAAATGTATGGTCAGTCTACCAATACCTTCCATGCGATCCAATATGCCAGGTTGGTGTTACAGTAAAACTGCCTTTTATGCATATCTGTTTATTTATTTACTTATTATTTATTTACTTTAAGTTTTCTTCTTCTTCTTCGCTATTTTTCTTCTCCGCCTAAAACTCCCGCTACAGTCTAAACCGTACATGGTGGGGGGGTGCTGTTTTCAGGACTGGTCCAAAACTACGCAAGAACCTCAGGAGCAACAATTGACCCACTTCCACCACTAGGTGGCCCTCTAGCAGAAAGAAACGTGTTTGGTGCTAAAACTCCCACATTGTACACCGGACATTGCAAAACCATATATCCACGAGTTCCCTGGATCCAACTGAATCTCGTAAAATAGGCCACACCCATTTCCCCCCAAGACTTCAGATCGAAAACCTACATCGTTGAACTCCTAGACTGTGCGACCAATCTGCACAAAACTTTAAACGTAGTATCTCCAGACCGACCTGACAACAACTTATCAAAAGAATTTTTATAGGATAAAAATTGCGCATATTACACACAAACAAATTTGTATAGCTAACTGTGAAAACGCCAACTTTGCCATATCTTGACCAAAATAAATGCTATCAATGCAAAACTTTAGATTCTTGTTTGCCATGTCCCATTTTACAAAAAGTGGCCACTAGGGGTGCGCTACAAGTACAACAAGTTTATATCTCATGAATGGCCCATCTGATTTTTCCGAAATTTGGAGGGTACCATCTGTGGTAATGACTGGTCAAATTGGGCTAAATTTACCGAATTTGGTAAAGATCGGCAATTAGGGGGCACTATAGACCATGGGCCCTTTTACCTGAGGTTGAGCGCGTTGTAGCCAAATGGCACTTATGATTCATAACTTATATAGTTAGAACTAGTAGAAACATAAAGTCTTTTGGAGCTAAAAGGTAACAGTTGCCTTATTCTATTGATGTTTTTGTTGTCTTCCTAGTCTTTATGGAAGGTTTTGTATCCAGCCTAGAAATCTTCCTGGGTCTTTGTACAATTAATCCATACTGTTACATCCCAGATTGATACACTTTTCACCATTTCATTCATTACTAACTTCACTTACATTTTAGGTGAGAAATTAACTGTTTAGATTTTGAATATAGGCAGTACTGCGAAATCGTTGCTGAATTGACAAGTTGCTTCAAAGTTTTCAGAGCTGAGAAGCTCCATAAAGGGATGCGGCAGCCAGCTAGCGCCTGCTGGGGCCGCTAGCTCTTCGTTTGCCCAGTCATGCTCAGAGACCCCGATGCTGGACGTCTCTCAGACTGGTCTCTTTACCATTAGCATTCGCACTGGCCAAGTGGCCAGATGGTTAAACCGGTTTTGGAGGGAGAGTATTTAGTAGAACTGTTTAGAAGTGGACTATTCCTATAACTAGGCTATGTTCGTGTAACTACTTGGTCGGAAAAGAAGCTAATGTTAATGGGATATTTGCAGCGTCAAAGTACCGCAGACGTTGCGGCTCACACCTCTCGATATTTACGTTACCGTTACGCTTTGGTCCCACTTTCGCGCGCTCCCCAGGTCATCGGGGGCAACTAGCGCAATGAGGCTTTGACCCCGTCATAACTGATTGCAATTGTAGTTATTATTGTTAAACCCAAATTAATGAATTAACCCATTTAAAGGGGTTAAACATGCTCAAACAGTTCTGAGACTTTGCACACTTGTGGAGAAAATTTACATATCATGGTGCGACAAATTGGCTGGATAGCACCCCCTACAAAATTTAAATGAAGTGGCCCCTGCTGTTAGTTTGACCTAGCTGTAAGAGATTTGGTAGGCATATGTATAGTCTTACAAAAAAGCCTTACCCTACTCCCAATAGGAAGTTAGCCATTTTATCTTGAAAAAAATGTTTGGGATGTTTTTTGACCATTTGCAGGCCTTGTAGTTAAAAAAAAAAAAAAAAACATAAGTTTTTCTTTCTTTAATTTGTCTGTTACTCTGTCTGTCTTTTTCATTATTACCTATTGAACTTATACTGATTTTGATTTGGGTCTGTCAGTTAAAAATCTTTAGTGAACAGTTGTTTTATTATAAAACCACAAACAGTACTGTGTCTGCTCACTTCAGTCAGATGGGATTCCATCAAAGTAATGGAGGTCGATCAGACGCTGCCAAGGTGATGGTGGTCGTCACTGATGGGGAGTCTCATGACGAGGATATCCGTGATACAGTTATTAATGAGTGTGAGAGACAAGGCATCACCCGCTTCGGTATCGCTGTAAGTCATGATCTGCCACTTACTACCAATTACTTTCCTAATTTTTTGTTATCATTGAGGATGTGAATGATGCCTGCTGATTGCATACAGTAGCATTGGATGACCTTGTTAAATTCTCACATGCTCTCAAATTTAGGGATTTTGTGCACTATAAAACTGAACAATAAATGTATAAAGAAAAAAAATAAGATGCTTTCAGTATGTATTCAGATTTTTTTCCAAATTAGAAAGAGTCAGAATGAAATACGAGGATTTTGCATGTTTACAATAAAACAGATGCAAAATAAAGAGCATTCAGTCAAAGGATGTAATTTGTGGAATAGTTTTTAAAAAATAAAAGAAAATGTGTAATACAAAAATATGATGATTAACAAATATAGGTATGAATACTAGTGTATAAATTAATCTTTAATTGGGAATTTTGTGGTATGTATAATATACATGTATTTTTGTGGTTTCTTTTTTGTGTATAAATCCAAAGCGAGCTGTACAAACTTATTGTAATAAAAATATAAAAAAAGGGTAAGGAGAATAACCTAAAGGCTGATTTATGGTTGTGCGGAGGCTCCAGGTAGAGCTTTTAGCTGATCTCTTTAAGAGAAAAGCAGGGCCGGCATGTGTGTATGTGCATGGGGAGTGTGTGGTATGCACGAGTGAAAGAGTGGCGGTGATTTGCTTCGGAGTGAAGACTCTAGGGAGGCATAGTAAAAGATTCAAAGTGTCTCCCATGTGCTTTCTGACCACAGTGGGAAATCTTAACAGTAAAAAGTTAACCCTCTCCATGATTTCATGTTGTTTAAGGAGAAGGAAAACTCGGAAATGAGTCGGGGGAGATGCAACACTAACAAACCACGGCAGAGTGATGTGTGTCGCCGTGAAGTGTAGTTACATTTTTTGAGTGGTGCATGTCAGGCTGCTGCGTAGGGTCCGGCGTAGGGTCAGTATCTCCAATGCAGAAGCCTAAATCAGCCTTTAGGCTTCAGCCTACACCTTTTTGGTCAGCAAAAATATGCTTTGGTTCATCACTACTTCAAAATGAATAGTGTAAAATGACAAACTAATTAAACTAAAATCACTATGCCTGAAGCTTATATTGCATACATTCCTGATTGAGTTGCAGTTTGATATGCTACTGTAATTACCTAGACCTCTTTTTCCTCTTTGCAATCCCGGTGTTTTCTAGGTCCTGGGTTATTACACCAGAAACAACATCAACACAGACAACCTGATAAAAGAAATCAAATCCATTGCCAGTATGCCCACAGAGAAGTACTTCTTCAATGTGTCGGAAGAGGCAGCCCTCTCCACCATTGCTGGAACATTGGGGAGCCGCATCTTCAACATAGAAGGTGCATAATTCTCTTTTTCTCTTCTTGTTGTTACACAGGCTGTATGTGTAATTTATTTGACACTGCATGTTCATTCATACACATACATAGAAACTTATTCAAACTTGTCACAACTTGTCTGTCATAGCGCAAGAGAGATCAAAGAGAAAATGTGTTTTTTTATACAGGTTTTGTGTTTTATATTTTGATCCTTGTTTTAACATGATGCTCTGTTTCCACACAGGCACTGGAAAAGGGGGGGGCAACTTTGTGATGGAGATGTCCCAGGTCGGATTCAGTGCTCACTACTCCAGCAAACGGGTACAGAGCACTGTCTTGTACTGTCTTTTCTTTCAATTGTGACAAGTTCCCAATTGTCGGACTAACAGACTCAAGGACTCCTCTGTCCCTCATGCCATCAGACTATTCAACTCCTCACTAGGGGGGAGGAGGAAACAGGGCAGAGAGGACAATACATACATACATTCATTCATTCATACATACAGTCCACATACAGACATACATACATGCACACCTGGACTTAAATTCACACCTGGTCACTTTATCACTTTAACACTGGACTCAACACTGACACTTTAATAATAATTAATGGTCTTTTCTTTGTTTATTTGACGAATGTTCTTATTGTTGTTATTATTATTATTGTTATTTTGTTGTCTTTTTACTGTCTTTTTTATCTATTTTTTTTTTTTTCTCGCTAAAACTCCTGCTGGAACTTTCAATTTCCTTGTGGGAGTCATCCCAAAAGGATTAATAAAGACAAGTCTAAGTTGACATGGTTTTTACACTCAAACTTGCAAACGCACTGTGGCAGAACATGTAATGGTTGTGTGTTGCTTGTGTCAGTGTGAAATAAGGTAAAGGAAGTCCAGTTTGAAGGCTCATCCAATGTCAAAGCCCTGCACACAGGTTTGTACTTCTTTGAGAGAATTTTTACAAATCTGGAAATATATTACAGCAGCAATATTCTTCTCCTAAGAATCTGACTAGTGAATCACGGAAACCCACAACCCCTTCATAACACCCTTCCTGCTGTAACGCAGCATTCTCACTAAAAAGAAAGATGAAGCTGCATTTTTCTATACCAGTTTGACTTAGAGGTTGTCTTTTTGGACATTTATTATCTGTTCTGTTCTCAGAATGTTCTCCATTTGTGGTTTTTACTGTCAATCTCCGTAGAGCAACCCAGACAAAATATGAATGCTGCGATCTACAGTAGTATTTGGTTGTATTTGTTGAATGTTTTTTGAACTGTGCTTTTTAAGGATGTGATGATGCTGGGAGCAGTGGGAGCCTACGCTTGGAGCGGGACTGTCGTCCATCAAACAGGGTCAAAAATAGACATTCTCCCTTTCTCAGTCTTTGAGGGAACCCTTCAAGACAAAAACCACAGCGCATTACTAGGTATGAGTTAACAGTTGTCCTCTGTATTTTTTTGACCAAGTTTTGATTCTGTTACTTTAAATCTTTGCATGAAATAATTCATAAATAGTCAAAGATGTTGATTCTATACTGAGTATTCATTTTACTGTGTAGCAGATCCTACATAGTTGTCGACCTCATCAGATTCAGTTCAGATTTAGAGTACTTTTAACATCATACCATATCTCCCTTTCCTGGTGTTTTAGTAATATACATTTCAAATAAATGTATGGAGTAAAAATGACAATATTTCCTTCTAAAATGTAGCAAAGTAAAAGTAGCAAAATAATTAAACAGCAAAAGTACAGTTCTTGAGTAAGTCAAGTCAAAGCGCCAAAGTCAAAGTGTTTATTGTAATTTTTATGGTTAAAAATCGTGTACAATGAAATTAAATATACTTAGTTCATATATGTATGTCTAGTAAAAATGCATTATTTGTTGTAATTTCCAGGTTATTCTGTCACCACACTGAGCGATGGGTCAACAGAATACTTTGTGGCTGGTGCACCTCGCTCCAACCACTCTGGACAAGTTATTGTGTACACCGTCAATGCCCAGAAGCAATCTGCCATCATAGACTCAGAAAGAGGAAAACAGGTAGTGATATTAGATGATGTGGTATTTACATTTTCCCCAGAAAAACAGTAGAAACAAATTTAACTCGGCATCAGTAAACAGCTTGCAATTGTTGTCCTAGATTGGGTCATACTTTGGAAGTGTCCTGTGCCCCCTGGATGTGGACAGAGATGGGGTGACGGACCTCCTTCTGGTTGGTGCGCCCATGTTCATGAACGATCTGAAGAGAGAGGAAGGCAGGGTCTATCTCTTCTCTGTCACTAAGGTAAACATGAGGAACATTTTATACACTGACTATACTGTAAAAAAAAAGTTAAAGAGATATTCTCATAGCTGGATTACATTCATAGTTTTCTTGAATTTAAAGGAAGTATAGAATGACATGTAGCTTCACTAGCCACATATGTAATCTGTTGTATGATCCGAAGGGTATACTGAATGAGCAGGGATCCCTCAACGGTCCTCCCCCAACTGAGAATGCACGCTTTGGGATAGCCATCTCTGCTGTTCCTGACCTGGACCTCGACGGTTATAATGATGTTGTAGTAGGAGCCCCACTAGAAGACACAGGAAAAGGTGTCATCTACATCTACAATGGGCAGCTGAAGGCACTAAACAAACAGTTCTCACAAGTATGGAGAGAAATTAATAACTGGCTGTCTCTCAATAATGAATGTATATCAATTAGTTCATTAAACTCTGTAATAATGAGAGCGGTTATCATTGTTGATCATCTGTTTCAGAGAATCTTTGGCTCCAAACTGGATCCTCAATTGCAGTATTTTGGAAGGTCCCTGGATAGCTACATAGATCTGAATGATGATACAATCCCTGATATTTCCATTGGTGCATATGGCAAAGTGGTGCAGCTCTGGTAAGTAAGGCAATGTGTAATTAACTGTGAATGATTCAAAATGATGTAATGATTTACCACATTATTTTATTTTTATCAAGTTCGGTAAATTAACCCATTATTTAAAGAATCTGCAAGGCTGGTGATAATTTAAAGTTCCACTTGGTTTCCAGGTCCAGAGGTCTGGCGTCTGTCTCAGCTAAAGCTTCTTTCAACCCCGATAAAATCAACATTTTCAACAAACCCTGTGACATTAATGGACGCAAGCTTTCATGTTTCAGCACTAACCTCTGTTTCAGTGCTGCATTCAGGCCCAAGAATCCCATTGGACCCATTGGTAAATCTGATTAGCTGTTAGGCATATCAAGAATAAGTACATTCCTTTTACTTAAAGTAATAGTTTTGGGAATTGCGCTTTGCTTTGTTTGCTTTCTTGCAGTGAGTTGACAAGAAGACTAATACCACTCTTATGTCTGTACAGTAAATATGAAGCTACAGCCACTAGTCAGTTAGCTTAACACAAAGAATGAAAACAGGTAAAACAGCAAACCTGGCTGTTTCTAAATGTAACCAAATCCACCGTTAAACAGCTTTTAAAGCTCAGTGCAAAAATGACAAGTTGCAATTTACTGGTTGGTGGATTTGTTACCTTCGGACATAGCCAGGCTAGCTGGTTCCCTGTATTTTCAGTCTTTGTGCTACGCTAAGCTAACTGGCTACTGGCTATAGCCTTATATTTAGCGTACAGACATGAGAAGGGGATCAATCTTCCCATCTGACTCATCAACAAGAAATCCAATTTTTCCCAAAATGTCATACTATTCCTGAAAGACGTTCAAAAACCACTCTTAATAGTTTTTTCGAAAAGAAAAAAAATGCCCTCTTCTTTTTTTAGATATATCCTACAATTTGACTCTGGACGCTGACTTGCAGGCTTCACGAGTGACGTCAAGAGGACTGTTCATTAAAAACAATGAACGCTTCCTCACAGAAAAAGCAAAAATATCATCTGCGTCCCTGTGTCAGAACTACCAGATTTATGTTCAGGTAATAGGTGAAAATCATTTGTTTTGCAGTCTTCATTGATGAGGCTTGTAGAGAAATGACTTCGTATTTATTTGTCCATGTGTTGGTTCTTCAACAGGAGGCACCAGACTTTGTCAATTCCCTCAGTCTGAAAGTAGAAATCGAGCAGCAGAATGCAGATGTGAACCCCGTCCTCGATGTGTTTTCTGCAAGTGCCTGGGAATTCTTTGTAAGTGACCAATACAGTACATGGTATCTCTGAATCTGGGTTTATTAGTTAATAGTCTTTTTCCTTGAAAGGTCTGCAAGAAACAGATTCGGTCAGAGATTTACACACTGTTTTTTACCAACAAGGTTCACCCACCGCAATAAAATATAATACATTTCCTTTATGTGTTGAGATTCTAGAAGAATAGGCATCTGTTGAAAATAAAGCTTTTGAAGAATGTTATGGTTTTGTACAATGTTAACATAATTATAGTATATTGATAGTATAGTATAGTAATATCATTTTTATGTTTCAGATCCCCTTCACAAAAGACTGCGGATCTGATGATGTGTGTGTCAGTGATCTGGTGCTGAGTGTGAAGACAGACACAAAGGCGCCCAGGTGAGAATCACTGACCTGTTTGTGTGTAGTGCTGTTGTGGGTTTAGTTTGGACCCAACACAGAAACAAACACGAGGGAGACGACAGGATAAAGAAAAAGGGTTTAATCCAAAAAACACACAAAGACAAGGTACTGGAGGTGATGGTGGAGGTGGTGAGGAGTGAACCAGGCGGAGGTCTGATGCGGCTGCAGCGGAACACAGTAGGACAGGAACAAGGAACTGAGACGAGAGAGGGAAAAACACGATTAGTCAATCTGTCATGCATGGGCGCAGAGAACGCAGAATGACTGGCCTAGTTACCACATAGGAGTTAGCAACAAACTGGCGCTGAAGAGGTGGTCAGCCCGGGTAGATATACTGTGGGGATGATGAATGGAGATGGGTTGCAGCTGTGCAGGATGGATGATGAATGGAGATGGGTTGCAGCTGTGCAGGACGGCAGAGTAAGTGAGTGGCCACGCCTCTGGACCTGGTTCCTCTACGGTGACCTCTTGTGGCAAACAAACAAACACAGGGAAAAGGAAGAAAGGACACAACAGGAGCGGCCTCACAACAAGTGCAAGACGTAACATGTCATACCTGCTGTCCGTTACATGTACAACATACAGTTTATTTGTATAAAATACTCTTTAGAAGATGTGCTCTGTTTTGTGGTTTCACGTAATGCGTAATGGGATCCTCAGGATAAAGAATTTTGTTTTTGTTCATTCAGGGTTAATGTTGAGAGTAAAAATAATGATGTGCGTGAGAGAACAAGCTCTGGCAGGGCTATATCCTTCTGTACTATGAGTCATTTGTGAAACGAGGATAAGCATTTATCTTACAGGTCCTGAGAACCTATTTTCTCAATCAGCTTCTTACTATAAGCAACGAGGCCTTAAAAACAGTCTTTTGATTCTTTGACATGAGATTGTAATACTATTTTAATCAGAAGCTGACGACAGTTGGGTGGTGCAGCTCAGAAGAGACAAATTAAGTAACTGAGGGTTTATGTGTTAAACTCTTAATGTATAAAACTAGAGATAATAAAGTAAGTTTTTTTCTGAACTTTAACTTTTGATTGTTGGACCTGGATACTTCTCGGAGGTTTGAATCCTTTGATGTGAAGTTGTGAAACTGATTTCTACAGTCAACATTAGTGACTATAATGATACATTCTCTCTGTTTCTATCACATATTTTTAAACAAGACTATGTACCTAAGAGCCCCTCTAGCACCTCCTGGAGGCTGTACTCAGCACTACCGTCTAGCAATGGTAGCTCAGAACCCTGTATTTTCCTAGCAGGGCTATAAATCATGATGACAATAGTGAAATAGTGTCACATAAAGGATGCTAATAGTGTAGACATTTATATAACAGAGAGAAAATAATTGTGTGAAGACCAAATTGGCTAAATATATCTATTTAATGTTATGCCCTGGTAACTCCTAACAACCATTACACTATTTTCTATGTTTTTTGCTTCATGAGTCTCTCTTAATTGCCAATAGCTGCAGGAAATTAGAATAAGGACTTTTCAGAGACTTTAAACACTTTCACACATATTTGACCTTTTGCAGTTTTGCAGCTGCTATTCATTTTCACATTTGTAGACTTGGCTGTATGCAGAGAACGTGTCCCAGGGCCAGAAAAAAAATAATTAATTAAAATTAAGTAGAACATAAACAGGAAAGACTAGACGAGGGAGACAAAAACAACACACGCAGAAACAGACACACACACACACACACACACACACACACACACACACACACACACACACACACACACACACACACACACACACACACACACACACATATAGCTTAGACTTCACAGCCTCAGCAATGTTTACCCAAGTGTCCAGAGTCTTTCCTGGTGCTCCATTAATGCGCGCTATGGAAAAGCTCCATATACACTACATCCAAGTAGGAAATGGTCCATGTGTGGATAGACAGGTTGTGAGGTGGTTTCCAACAGGTTGCAATCATTCAGCACGTTTCTGAGTTCCAGAGAGTTGAAAGGCTGACAGATCATTCAAAATCAAGACATTGACAGTAACAGGCACAGTAATATTAAACAAGGCGGAAATTTTGGATGCAATACTGTTCCAGAACCAACCAACGGGATAGCACTCCCAGATCATGTGAAGATATGTACCTTGTGTTTTTATTGGGCAGAGAGTGCATAATGGGCTATTAATTATTTTCATGTGGTGCATTTTCACACGGGTGAGATATGTCCTATGAATGAAATTGTAGTGAAACTGCTGATGGTCTGGATTGCGTGATACTTCTGGAATGCTAGACCATACATCATGCCAGTTGATATCGCTACTCAGGTCTGGGCAATCACGTGCCCAGATCCTCTCAGTAGTAAGGGCAGAGTGGCCAGATATCACAAAGAACTGATAAAACCTAGATACCATCCCACAGTTTTTAGGGTGCACTGTAAATAACTTCCGGATCGGATGGATGGGCAAAGGCCTCTCCCAACGGACCCCGTACGCCTTGAGTGCTAATCTTAATTGAAGAAAAAAGAGGAACACGGTAGACTGAATGCGTTCTGCAATTTAGAAAAAGGCAATAAGCCAACCTCGCTAAAAATGTGTTTTAGACAGTGAAGTCCCCTCTGCTTCCATTGTGGGGCTGTTATTGGCCTCCCCCCAATCAGGAGTGCTGTATTATTCAATATAGGGGGAAATGTGTGCCAGTTACAAGCTATATGGCAGTGTGTTTCAGCCAATCTCCAAGTCTTGACAAGATGTGAGACAATGGGGCCAAAGCATAACCAAGTGAGAAGGGGCCTCAACACAAAGGATCAGAAGTAATAATTGAAGTTGGGAACAGAAAGGCCACCATCCTCTTTCCTCCTCCATAAAGTGGACATCTTAAGTCGCGGGCGCTTAACTTTCCAGATAAATTTGGATACTGCTGACTGCAATTTATGCCAGTAGCCAGCAGGAGAGAAGAGAGGTAGCATAGAGCTCAAAATTAATCCTGGGTAAAACCTTAATTTTACCCACTGAGATATGGGCTTGAATAGACAGCCCATCCATTTTTCCATGTCTTTCAAGATGTTGTTCAGAGCAACAGAATAGTTATGTTTAATAATCTGGTTTAAGCAGGGGAATACCTCAATGCCTAAATCATTTAAATGAAGTAGTGCAGACTTTGACCAGTTAATTTTAAAGCCTGATACGTTTTCATACTCCTTGCACAATGATGGAAGGTGAGGGAGAGACCGAGAGGGGTTCTCTAAAAAAACAAAACATTGTCCGCAAATAATTAGAGATGATGTTGTGTACCACAAATGCATATCGGTGACACCATAACTGATTGGCGAATGGCTTGAGCCAGAGGCTCCAGAGAAAGGAAAAATAATGCAGGACTCAAGGGGCAACCTTGGCAGAAGGATCTAGAAACTGGAAATAAAGAGGAGGAGGTGCGTTCGGTTAAGACTTGAGGTGAGGGATTATAGAACAAATCTTTAATCATACCAATGAAAGTTTTACCAAAGCCCATTACCTCTAAGACTGACCATAAAAAATGGCCACTCAAGTCTGTCAAAAGCTTTCATTGTGTCAAGGTAGAGAAGCAAGATTGGGGTCTTACTGTCCTCTGCCACATCAACAATGTGGAGAAGACATCTAACATTATCTCCTGCTAGTCTCGTTTTAATGAATCCTGTTTTGTCAGGGTTCACAAATTTTGCCATATGAGACTCCAAACAACGGGCTAGGAGCTTTGTAAAGATTTTTATGTCACTGTTAAGCAGGCTCAGAGGCCGATAGCTAGAAAACTCTGTAGGATCCTTATCCTTTTTCAGGAGTAAGTAAATTAAGGCTGTATTAACATCCCTTGATCCCCTTTTCAATAGAGAAGTTAATCATGTCAAGAAGGAAAGGGCCCAACTGTTCCCAAAAAGTTGCATAAAAATTCAGGGGGAATCCCATCAAAGTCTGGTGATTTTCCTTTTTGCATATTTTGTACTGCCAACTTAATTCTTCAATAGAAATCTATCTGTCCAAGCTAGCTGATTTCTCTGCTGGTAACTGAGGCAAGTCAAGCTGACTTAACCAGCTGTCACAGTGGGATTTATCCAAAGTAACCTCAGATTCATACAGATTGTAATTAAATGTCTGAAAAGATTTATTTACCATCTGAGGATTTAATAGCGGGCATAACTGCAAAATAATCACTGGATCTTAATCTCATAGCGAGAAGGTGACTAGGTCTAGCACCCTGAAAGTAATAGCGCTGTCTTGCTCTGTTAATTTGAAATTCAGACTTCTGTTTTAGATTGTTATTTTATTTATTTATTTATTGACTAATGATTGTTCTAAAGCTATCCGGTCAGTAAAATTAGTTTGTAACAGTAAGTCTAATCTAGTGAATTCAGCTTCAAGGTTTTACAGCTTCAGTGATGTAGCTTTCCGCGCATTAAAGCAGAAAAGTATGGTATTGCTCCTAATGAAACCTTTTATCGCGTCCCAAAATATCCTTAGGTCTTCTACAGAGCCAACATTAATTTCTGCAAATATTTGGAATTCTGAAATAAACTGAGTAATATAGGATTCATTTTTCAGTAAAGTATTGAGACTCTCTCTAACTGCACGTTGAGACAATTGGCCAAGGGTGGTGGTGCAAAGGACCCCTTTATGGTCAGACAATGCCATTGGGAGCACTTCATTATCAGTTGAATTAAATAATTGAGGGGATGCAAAAAGAAAATCTATTCTTTAAAAAGATTTGTCTACCTGAGAAAAAGAAATAATCCTCACAGGTGGGATTAACTGTACGCCAAATATCTATAAGCCCCAAGCTTCTGGCCCATGATTTCAGAGCATGTGACAGGAACCTAGTCCCTAGTTGTTGCTGATAAGGATGCAATTGTGTGATAGAATCTATTGGCTAAACGGCGGAATCCGCCTGCAGCAAAATGTGTCTCCTGTAATAATGCAATGTCAACATTTCTCTTTCTTAGTAAGCCCATAGTGCTGGTGTGTTTATAAGGAGCGTTAAGTCCGCCACAATTCCAAACTTCCAAAACAGCACGCATATTGCAAGGGAAGCTCTAGCCTAGCAGTGGCCCAGCTAACCTATGGAGAGTCAACATAATATTCAGAAACACAGTCCCTGCAATCATATCAGACAACAGTGCGATAAATCAGGATGCATTAAGAGAACAAGACAAACCAACGGTCCATGTTCATCAGGCAGAGGTGAAAGCTCTGTACTGGGCACCTTCCTTGATCTTCAGCGTTACTGGATAAAGCAGGAGATTATGACCCGTGCTGACGAGCAGGAATTTCCGCGCAGCTTGTAGAACCATCTGCCTGGTTGTGTGTGTGATGTGTGTGTTGAAAATCAACATGCGAGTAGTATTGGTATTCTTCTTTGGGCTATCACTGTAATTCGGTGGGCTCTCATAATCTCTATCTGAACATCTGCAAGATTCGGGAGCCACTTAGGCAGGGAGCACGAGATACTGGGTAGCATTAGCACCTTCAAGCCCCTCTGTTTCCACAATCGTTTTTAAGTTGTTCACGTTAGATCTGAGAGAGCCAAGGCTAGCATTCAGAGATGCTAGTTGAGCATGGGTATATGGGTGTATAGTGTCAGTATCGCTGCATTGTACTTTGCCTTTGCTTGCCATTCCTCATTAAATAAGTATATCAAGCATATAGTGGTAAAATACTGGAGTAGGAACCACATAAAACAACTATTTGGCAAAGTTGGGCCGGGAGCTTCACCTCAAGCCGCCATCTCCGTCCAGCCGATCACGTGACTCCTCGCTTCTTAATCTTAAGGAAGGCCATTTGATCCATTCCTATATAAAGACGGTATTGTGCATTTTAAGGTGGAGGTAGATTCAATAGTATTTATTGAGATAACTTCACTTTTAGATACTGTATGTTTCTGTATTGGTAGATGTTTTGGAAAAAAGACAAAGATCTTTTAAACAATATAAATGAATTCCTTTTTATTCCTGTCCCTCTGTTCATTAAACAACACTCCTACTGTGAGTATGCACCTTTGCTCTGTGACACACACAAATGAAATCATGTGAATGCAGACAGTAATTTGAGCTCTTGTGTTGCAGCTCAGTTCCCGTTCTGGTCAGCGCTAACAACCGAGAACTATCATTTGAAGTCGTCGTGAAGAACAAAAAGGAGAACGCGTACAACACTCAGGTCTTGGCCACTCACTCCGGTAACCTCTACTACTCATCCGTCTTTCCTCCTGTGAGTAAAAGAGTCTTCAATGAAAACTGTTTAAGTTGGCATGATGCTAATGATAACAGAGTTGTTAGGCAGTTTGTAACGTAACAGTCACCACATCACACTTTCACGAAATAAATTAATATCATTAAATAATTTTAATTAATGCAACCCATATATCATATTACTTACTAAAATGAGAAAAAAAAGTTTTTGTACTTTTCTGTTATTATTTGAATAACACTAAAAGATGTTCAGCCTTATGGTAATGTATTGTCAGTGTAATAAAGCCTTATAGCAGTTACGTAGTATTGTGAACTGTAAAATTTACAGACGGATGAAGTCAAATGCACTTCAACACAAACACAAGCCGTCACCTGCCAAGTAGGATACCCAGTATTAAAACAAGACCAAGAGGTAAGTGCAACAATTTATCAACTATTTTGGACTGATTTGCCTATACAAAATTTTTGTTTGACTAATTATGGTAAATAATGCAAAATATCCTATTATTTAATTCCAGGTGAAATTTTGGATTAATTTTGATTATAATCTTGATCAGTTGCAAAACCGAGCCGAGGTGAAGTTTGAGGCCAAGAGGTACACTAATTTAATTGAATTCAACGAAAAATGATGGCTCTTAATGGAAAGGATCAAGATGTAATAATGTTCTGTACCTTTTATTTTCTTTACAGCGATGGTAAAGAGGAAATACCTGCAGACAACAAAGTGGACATATCCATTCCTGTTCGATATGATGCAGGGATTGTTTTATCTAGGTGCTTTTATTATTTTCTCACCTTAACATATTTTTAAAATTTTAATAACACTCTGAGATTGACAATTGAAGATGGCAAATGCGTTAAAGTGCTGATTTTTATGGTGTCTTTGTCCTAGGCTGTCAAATATTGATTTCTACGTGGCAGATGCTGCAGTTCCCGTGGTAACAACAGTGGCAAGTCTAGATGACATCGGCCCAGAGTTCAACTTTACAGTGAAGGTGCAATACAAGAGAGATTGGAAAAGATTAAGATATACTATAATAATTAAAAAGCACAAAACTAAAAAACATCTATATGGTCACTCAACAAACATCTGACACACCTTTGCGTCACACACACACACACACACACACACACACACACACACACACACACACACACACACACACACACACACACACACAATAAAATGTTTTACAATTTAAAATGTATTAAAACAAATTGTATTTAAAGGTTTCAACGAGTAACTTACCTGTCAGCCTCGTGTATCTGACCATTGCCTTGCCAGTGACCACTAAAGGTGGAAATCAGCTCCTCTATGTTACCAGTGTGGACACACAAACAGTGAGTACTCAATTGCCTTTTACTGTATGATTTGGAGTGTGCCCAATTATCGATTGAATAAATGACCCAAGGCTTCTCCACCTGTAGGGAGGTGCTGTCAGCTGTGATTCCAGCAGCTTGGTTAATCCACTAAAGATCGGAGAGAAGAGCCACAAAGTGTCCTTCTCTGAGGAGAGTCTCAGAGGCATGGAGAAACTGGTCAGTTTTCCAACACATACAAAAATAAGTGAAGTTAACTGTTTACACAATACCATAACATCAGCTATTTAGATTAACTGGATTTTTGTTAATCGTAATTTCCAGTGTAGTGCTGTGTATACTTCGTCCACAGCACTTGTCACCTGGGCTGTAACGATATGAAATATGAAACCGAAATCTCGACACTCAGATCCACAAACCTGTGTCGCGGTGTGAGAAGGCAGAATCGCAACACATCCCCTTCCAACGCTATTAGTCTTTTTTGTGCATTATCCCTCCTTTGTCGGGTAAATTTAGCTAACTTACACTGATGGTCGCTGTTCTCACTCGGGTGCTTGGGTCTATTTCCCGATGGTTCAGTAAACTATCGTAAGCGCCCTTAGCACCGGAGTTAGTTAAGTGCTGACCGGGCTGGCTGCTAGCTGGCTGGGGGCTGACTGTGGATGGGTACTGGCCGGGCTGTTGTCAGCTCTCATCCCAACTGAAGCTTTGCAACGCAGGCAAACTCAAGGCCCGTGGGCCGAACTTTGCTCCTTGTGAACTTTGATCCGGCCCGCATATGAATATAGGTTCTAGGGTCAAAAAATACAGGTTTTTCAGGGCCTATACCGATAATTAGTAGTTAATAAAACGGATAACTGATATTTGGAAAAGATATGCATTTACCATAAAAATGTAAACCTTCTAGTCAAAATTAACATTTTGGAATGTTACAAACTCCAACAAAGTTTGTAGCAATCATTTAATAAAACTAACTTTAACATAATAACATACTACAGTCAAACAAAAATAAAAAAGAATAAAATAAATAGCTTCCTGAAAGTGTAAAATGCTAATAGTTTGATAGCAAGTATTGCAGACTGCATACAGAACTGTAGCGGAGCTGTAGAACACTTTTAATGAATTAACTTGATTATCAGTAAAATACAACATTGATACAAATAATCTACAAACTGCCAAATATTGGTCAGGGACGATAATAAGTGATGCATAATAGGTTCAGAATACATTTTGGCCAGCCTAGTTTATGTCCCTTTTTCTGACGTTTTTGTTGCTTTTTTTGAGAATTTTACAGCTATTTTTGGTGCCTTTTTTTGACAATTTTGGCTAGTTGTGTTTAAGATACAAAAGAATCTTTGGTGTTGGATTGACCGATATTGAAATCATTCATTATCAATAAATAAGGTCTCTGTTGTGTGTTGCAAAGTGCTATGTAATCAATGACAAAACGATGCCTTAACTTAAAAATTGTGATACGAACCGAATCCTGGGTGTGGTGTATCGCTACAGCCCTCAATTGGTCCCAAAACGTCCCAGTTAGAGAGTAAATACCGTAACACACAGAGATTGGAAAGTGAGGGACGTTCCTGTGCCTGAAATAAGCATTGGATGTTAGGCAATTATCCTGGAAATGTACTTTTGTTGATCCAGACTAGTGATGCACTAATCTAAATCTAGACCACAATGAGGTACCTAATGTAGCCTAGATTATTCAGCATGTAAGATAATAACGTTATAAATAGTTTCATTTTCTCATGTATTTGTGATTTGATGCATAATTTATGTAGGTATGTAGCATATTTTTTACAAAGCTACAAACTGCATAAACATGTTATTAATTTTTTTTGTTTTATGTCTTAAAAAGAACATAATAACTTGAATGTATATTGTACTGTACAATATGTAAATTTTTTGTTTGTTTTCAAATATCCCAAATGCAGGTTAAATTTCAAATAATTTAAATATTAAATATATATATTTATTTCCTTTTGTTTATGTTGTTTTTTTAACTGACAGGACTGCAAGAGTGCAAAATGCGAGTATATAAAATGCATCCTCAAGGACACTGAAGTCAAAAGCGACTACTTTGTGAAAGTTAAAACAAGGATCTGGAGTGGCACATTTATTTCGGTAAATATGTTCACTAATAATTCATTTTATAATACTGGTCTGGTGGTTTTGTCTGCTTTTATTACCATTAATTCTCTTAAATATGGATGATGAATGAATTCACACCGATGCTATTCATTTGTATGAACCTGTCATGATAGGCCACCTATCAGACCATCGAGCTGACCTCCACAGTTGACGTGGAGACCTCCAACCCTGACCTGCTCATTATCAGCCTCAAACACTTGCCAGTAAGATTTGAATTTAATGTCTCACATAAATTAAGTGAAGAAGGAAGAGACTTGATGATGACTTGATTAAACACATTGTATCTGTATCATACACCATTGTGATATTTCAGTTTTTGCAGCTAAAGTATGTTTTTTTTCTCCAAATTCATTAAGCATAGTCTGATGTGTAAAGTGTCTGTTTATTTTTTGTTAATCATGCCATATCTGAGTGGGACAGACCATGTAATGGCCTCTCCTGTCCTGCTGCTATCCAGGTGGTGGTGACAGTCAGTAAACCTGGAGAGAAAGGTGACGTTCCAGTGGGAGTGGTTGTTGGCAGCGTCATTGCCGGACTGCTACTGTTGGCTCTGGCTGTTGGACTGCTGTGGAAGGTAATTGTCTGTTTACAATATAGTGAAAGTAATATCAACACAGAGAGGAACATCAGTAGATACGTTTTATAGCTTAGGCATGCACAGTTTACCTTCGCCAAGTTGAGAAAGGGGAATAAACCTGATTTGTTATCATAGAAATGTGCATCTGGATAGATAGACAGGATAACTTGATTTGCTTATCACTTAATATGCAACATAATGTATATGCAGTATAAGAGAAATAGGCTACATAATGTGCATTATGGATATATTCTTACAGAAAATTGACAATATACTGAAAGTAAAATACTTGCACATGTTTTATTGATTAAGTTTGTTTTTAATCAAACTACTATGCATGTGTCTAAACTGAAACTGTTTTCTTTATAGTTTGGGTTTTTCAAAAGAAAGTACCAGCAGCTTCAGAGGGAGGCCGATGAAGACGCGCAGAGCCACGCACATGTTGATGAAGTGCTGTGATCTGAAGAGAAAACCTGCTTCCTTTTCTCTTCACTGGATTGTTTCCTGTGTGGATACTGGTACTTGTTACTGGTTCTCGTAAAGTACAAATGGACTACAGTTCAATCACTGGAAATTGGACATTTAAATAAAATGGAAACTGTTCAGTTTGCGGATAACTGAGATTTGATACTCTTTACATTTTTAGAGAGGATTATTGTTATCAGTCTTTATTTTTAAGCTTTGTGGCCTGTACATTGACTACTTGCTGTTATGCACTGACTTTGAATAATTGTAAGAACTGTATTTGTAACATGACAGAACCATATACAATACTTCTTCTGAAATTGATTTTAAGTTGTACACTGTAAAGCAATCTAATTCATCCATTGGTTTTTGTTTTGACAACTTCTGGGCAAAATGATTGAACAATCTTATATTGAATATAGCTCACTTGTCAAACATTGACCTTTTTATCAGACAGTCTGTAGCATAAAACTGCTTTGAGATTAACTGTCACTTCTGACACTTGCATTAAGACTATTGGTATCAATATTTTAAATGCAAACAGGGAACAAAACATGGTTTTATGTCATTCCTCTGTTCCATTGTGTTTGTACTGTACATATTGTAAGATAAAATTAACTTTCATATTGGGTTTAACACATGAAAGGATTAGAGGCAATATGGGTCCATGGACTAGCTAATTGTGTTGTTGTTGTTATTGATGATATTTTGTTGTTTTTTTTACCACTAGTGGAACAGCTTGTCAGGTATAACTATTTTAGTAGCATATTGTGTTATTCATAATGTGCTGGTTACTTTTTTGCGTCATTGATTAATGGATTTACATCACATTGGCTGTTGTTTGTTGTCCAAACCCTACATTACTGCAATATAACACAAAGGAATGCAATTTTAACCAGCAAATGTTTGGGATTTTTTTGTTCTAACTATTGATTATCAAAATAGTTGCAGATACATTTTCTGTTAATCATCTAATGGATTCAGCTCTAATAATGTTTATCTGTAGGTCAAAAGGACAAAGGGTCCCATGTGCAAGTATTGTTCACTACAGAGAAAAAGTGTCATAGATGGTGCATGATGGTTGCCAAAACACCATCCAGATTAATTTACTCCCTAAAGACACATAATCTGTACCTTTGTTTCTTACAGTAGTAAATTTGAGAGAGAGAAGGACACATTTAGATCCTGCAGCATCAATATTTGTATTGGCACAGCTTTGCCACTAGATGGAAGCAATGATATAGCTGGCATGTTGGCACTGTATTTTCTAACTGCTCTGTAAATCACTCTATACCCCGATCAATTAATGCATCCAAATGTATGACCCATGGATTGTTTCTCCTCTTCTCTACTCTCTGGTCCCCTCTCCTAACCTGACCCAGCAAGTAACCCTACTTGGACCACTTCCTTCCAAACATCAGTACAACTGAAGATTTCACTCAAGATCGACTTCATCTGACATTTTTGACTGTGGTGTTCTCCCTCTCTCAAGCTTCTTTTGTTGGAGGGGATATAGAATTTGATGATTGAAATGCTCTGTTTCACAATTACTGACGCACTACGTTGTTGTGAAATAGCCTTTTGATTCTATCTATATGTGTGCAGGGAGCTTTGTTGAAATGGTCGATGAAATGTGATACAATGGAAGTTTTTGAACACATTTGTAGATTTCTCCCTCTTGGGTTTCCGGCAGATGATTGGCAGTTCCAGCCAAACATCTGACCCAAGCCACAATGGGATGATTGCTCACAAATTGCTGCAAAAGATTTTATAGCAAATTATGTAATACCTGTTTGCCTTGTTTTGCACTTTGAAAGAACTTTATTGGTTTCATTCCAACTTTTAAGACTTTTGTGTTTCCTTCTATTGACATTAACTTGACAGGTCCTGAATTGTACATTTATTTGATTTGATAATAAAAACTTGGAACATTTTGTCTAGCATGTTCGGAGTAGATTGGAGTAGCTACAGCCTAAACCTTTTTTTAAGACTTTTTTAATACCACAAATCTGTATCAAAGTAAAACAAAATAGTTGTTATCCCCAATGGCATCAGGGTGTGTGGAACCAATCAGTGCTGTATTATAATCTGTGACAGTGATTTTACTTATAGTTGTGGACAGATCCTATCAAATTCAGCTCAGAGCCTGGGACAGGGAGCAGTGGTTGTCCCCATGCTGATGCCATTAATGGCTTCAGGAGAACAGCCAGCACTTTAAAGTTGATACAGCAGGGCAGAAATGTTCTTGCATGTCAGAAAGTGTTTTGGAAGCTTCTGCTCTTCAAAGACTCTGAAATCACAAATCACACACACCACACGCTGAAGGATTTGCCAAACATAACTCAACATCAAGTAAATATTTTCAGATTTGTTGAAAGAAGTAATCGTCACAAAAACAAGTGACATGAAAACTTTAAGGTTTATGCAGCTTTCGGTCGGCTCAGAAATAGTCATGTTCACTAATTTGAGAGACCTTCAATTGTTGTGACTTGAAGTGACTTGTTGTGATTCTTAAATCCCTATAAGGGATTTTAATGGGCGACATGGAAAAAACTCAAGTGGTTTACTCTGCTTGATAAGATAAAAAATAACTTAATAAAGTAGTAGACATTCTCAAGTGTGGCATTTAAGTATGAGGCTAGTGAAGATGAGCCCCTCAGACAGCTACATTTACAGACTAGCTTTCACATCAAAACACTGTTAAAACACTGTCTAAATCCAGAAATGTGAAACTTCTTAAATTGTATAATGTCTAATTGATTCATAATCACCAAGTGCAAGAAAATAATGTCAATAAGCATGTTCTTCTGTCGAAAGATCACTCCAGATACGTTGAATGTACAGTATGGCTTCAATTTTCTACTAAGAAAGGAGGGCAAAGTTTAAAAAATATAAAAAGTAGCTGATAAGTACTGAAGATGATATGTGTTAATAGTTTCATATTCTGGGCATTTAAGACCTTTTAAAAAAAGATTGCATCCTTGATTTGAGCCAACTGACTGCTGTTTCAGGTTATATGTGATACGATAGCTGTCCTGTAATTTAAGGATTAACGCATCTTCTTTCTCTTCTGTTTCTTCTTCTTGCGCACAGCTGTCTGTCTGGATCACAAAAAAACGGTCACGCCATTAATAATACT
>JABXJD010003290.1:0-30607 GCA_013375575.1 Percina caprodes | reverse complement strand
GTAATTCAGAATACATTTATGTTATTTGAATCAGTATGGTCTTTCAAGTTTTAACCATAGCTTTGTCTATTGCACAATATTATCTGGAGATTTGGCCCCCAGTTAAGCCCATCTAGGATTTTTCCATATTCATTAGGTAGCCAGATTAGGGAGACGTTTATTGCTGCAAGACTTCAGTTGCTGTTATTATTTGCCATTTATCCTTTCTTGTTTGGACCCTCACTGTCTCTCACGTCAACTTCTGGACAAGCAACTCAACCACTACTAACTTTCTTAGAACTGGCTTCAGTTAAAGTTACGATTTATAGCTGTTGCTCTGCTTTGTGATTGTTGATGATACACATAAATCATTATGGTTGTTGTTATTACAATTGTGTGTTAACATGTCTAATTCTGTCTCTTAGGAACGTGCAGCTGCAGGTGGACGCCGTTCACAGCTGTCACGTTGTCCAGTACGAGAGGAAGCTGCTGTCTCTGGAGGCATGTAAGAGGGGACAGCGCCACCTGACTCATCGCTCTGCCGCAAGGAAGAAGAAATCCGGTAGGTCTGATGTGTTCTGCCTCAATTCAGGAAAGTGTAGCTAAGTGGGGACAACATCCCACGCTAATGCACTTTAGTTTCCAATAAATAACTCCCCTGTGTCAAAGTAAGGTTGGCCAAATGTGACTCTAAATGAGTTCATTTCATTGCAGCAACATCAGAAACCCTAATTTGAGTGTATGTGTGTGTGTTGCATCCAAAATGCCAGTGAGGCAACTACCATTTGATTTTCTTTGCAATGCTGCATACTTTAGGGAAGGAGTCCAAGGTCTCCGGGCTGAAAGCAGCAGTCAGAAGGGAGAGGACTGCGCTCAGGAAGAAAGAGAGGAGGTGAAACAAGCTATCGAGCCAGTCTCACACAAGACTTTGGTAGCAGAGCAAAGAAAACAAGTGGCCCCACCACTGGAGTGCTGCCACAGCGAGGCTTTGTCCAGCTCAGAGGCAGCCACGCATGATGCCAGGCCCAGAGTCAACCTGCTCAACATCCTTCAGCAGGGGTGGGACCTCAGGTCAGTGTGGATTCTGGGCTGCTTCTCAGGTTGGCTGCTGCTCTCTTTTCCTTTCTCTATTAAATAAGGAGGAATATGAAATGCACCTACCAAAGAGGATGAGAAGAAATTGAGGCCTTCTTTACACAAGTTATGTTTTAATCAGTTTGTTTGAGCATTAGTCTTGTATGTCTTTAGTCAGTGTGAGGAGTGAAGGGAGTTGTGGTAAGATTATATCAACATACATAATAGTTATAATAATTTTCATATATTCTTTAATTTAAAATACAGATACCACATATTCTAAATACTGTCAAACACATATGAAACACTGTACATACTATTATACCTAAGTGCAACAAAGACTGTGGTCTGATGTTGATTTTAAAAGAGTGCCTGAAATTATAATTTGAGGAGGAATTACAATAACAAGTCTGTGTTTGTAGAAATTCCTCAGTGCTTGTCAGGACTGTGCATGAACCAGGGAAATTATAGTACAGCATATCATTGTTTGAGTTTGGCAACATCTTTTTTTTCTGAGAATAGTCTTACCAGGTTCACCCAGGTCACAAACATAATAATAATAATACCAATAATAATAATAATAATGTATACATATAATAAATAAATAAATATAATAATAATGTAGATAATGTATACTTTATTAATCTCGCAAGGGGAAATTACAATTTACACTCTGATGTTACTATTACACACAGGCCTGAATTACATACACATGCTCAGTACCTATACATGCACTAAATGGAGAGATGTCAGAGTGAGGGGGCTGCCCATTGAAAGATGCCCCGAGCAGTTGGGGGTTTGGTGCCTTGCTTAAGAGCACCTCGGCAGTGCCCAGGAGGTGAACTTGCACCTCTCCAGCTACCAGTCCACCACCATACTTTGGTCCGTATGGAGACTTCAACAACTTTTGTCTGAAAGTGATACATAGCTGTCTTTGGTTTTGCTAAGGAGTATATGATTGACTATAACTACGTGTTATTTCTGTTGTAGCAACAGATTCCAGTTCCATTTTCTTTTTTAACCTATACAGCTTTTGATGATTTTCTCTCTCCTCTCCAGTAAAGTGCAGGCCCGGATGGCCTTTTCCTCATACCTGCAGCGAGTCCAGCAAAGACTGCTGGCAGAAAGCAGAGCCAACACCATCCCAGCTTGGCCTGACAAGGACAACGACCAAATGGTATTATGATAACCATTGTTTAATCTCCTTTTCCTAATAAATTAACATCGGTGGAATACCCTGGGGCATTGTTTTCCTTGTATGTACATACATGCCAGAATTTCCCTTATTATTATCCTGTTACTCATATGTACCCTGGCTGTAGCTGAAGTGTGTACAAGACATTTATAGCCACTTCGTAGGAAAACGTGGTCCCTGTAAAAGTTAGTCTGATTGGAAAGTCTGCATTGTTATGGCGTACATCATCATCAGTGACCTCAAACCTTTGGGGAAAATGTGAATTGAACTCAGTCTTTCGACCTTTAAATTCAAAGGGCTCAATGTTTTGAATGAACCTGAAAGGTGAACACAAATGGGACATGAATAAGTGCAGCAGGACGAATCAATGATTCAGGAAAGTTATAATCAAATATTTCCCATGTCGTTTTGTCTGCACAGGAGCTTGTGATTCGCTTCCTGAGAAGAGCAGCCAGTAACCTTCAACAAGACATAAAGGTGGTCTTGCCCAGTCGCCAGCTTCCACTCCAAGACCGCAGACGCATCCTGTCCCACCAGCTAGGAGAGTTTATCCACTGTTACAACAAGGTGCCAGTTCCCAGACTCCGGCTTTACCACAGAGTCACAAATCTAAGAGATGATGCAAACATTGAAAGATTAAGCTGTCTTATTCTTTCCTATCTTCTCAGGAAACTGATCATATGGAGAAAAAACAGGAGAGCAGCAAAGAGGAGCATTGTGTTAACCCCAGTGTGTTTCAGGAGTACATCGCTGAAGCAAGGTTAGTAAATTGGCAAGCCCACTGACCATTGTTCAGTCTTCTCTTACTTTTCCAGTTATTTATGCTACTGACTAATAAGTGATCTGAATCTGCTATACACATTTATCATCTCTCTTATTTTCTCTCAACAGTGAAAATGATCTGGAGGAAGTACTGACATTCTACACACAGAAAAATAAATCAGCCACCATCTTCCTAGGAACAAAAGTCCGGAGGGTTAAGAAAGACGTTCATGGAGTAAATACCCCAGGAGATTCAGGCAACTGTGAGAATTCCAAAAGTGAGTTCCTCCCGTGTGTTTTTCCCCTCATATTTTTGTAGCTGAAGGTCTGGTTTATGTTTAATATTTTATCATTCAAGCACAGTAAACCGGAATTGTTTAGATTTGTAAAACCCAAAAAAAAAAAGGGAAAAGATTAAGTCATCTAGGGTAAAGGAAAGGTCAGCTTCAAACGATTAGCACTCATTCGGGGAAAACAAATGTGTGTCAGAGCCAAGGAATGGCTAACTGATGATAAAGGAGCTCTGGCTTCTTTCCTCCTTTGAACAGCTCTGCCTGTGGCCAAAGAGGATTCCAGTGCTTCAGAGTCCTCGCTCTCCATGGGGAAAGTCAGTAGTGACCCAGACATCAACGCCACTGAGAGTCAGCCCTTTGTCCCTACTGAAGATCAACAGCCAGCAGTTAGAATTGCTAAAATCCAGCCAGAGGTCCAGGCTTCCCAGCACCACTCCAGCTTTCCTATGACTTTAGACAGCACACATAGTCACCTGCAGCACTGCTGCCCTGTCCCGACATCCCTGCCTCTCCATTGCCCACCGCCACCGCCACCTCTTCAGCCACCGTCCTATGCACAGTCCTTGGCTAAGTCTCAGTTCTGCCATTCTGGGACTTTTTCTGACCCTCCTGCATACACCCCTGCCCTTGTGGTCACACAGCCCCAGAGAGCAATGTGGACAGCTGTTTCCACCGGCTCTAACACAGTCTGTACTGGGCATCCAACCCAGGTGCTTAAGAGGATTCAGTCCTATACCTCATCAACGTCCAGCTCTGGAGCAGCTTCTTCCATCCTGAGTGCCACGCACATCTATAGCCAGAAGCTCTCGAGACCCACCTCTGCAGTCCAAGGTAAACTTGGAATTCTGCATGCTGTTGTTTATCAAATTCAGGACCATGTTCTCACATTTGTCTTTTGTTATTCTGTTTGTCAGTTATCCGGAGGAGCAGTTCCAGTAAGCTGAAGTCAAACTCTGCAGGGACATTAAAGGAGTTAAGCTCCCTGTCTGCCCAAGCCCAGTCTAACCAGCAGGCCTTCATCTCAGCCCTGCAAAAGCTGGCTGACAAGCAGGTAGCTCGCCACTATGCCAGCACCAGTCACATCAACCTGCTGACACAACACGTGAGTTTATTAGGTTTTTACCTCTATGGTTCACTGAGCCAACAGCTACTCCCACCTGGAGCAGGACGTTTCATTGTTTTTAAGCAACTGTAAACTGATCTGTGTAATGTTTCATGTAAGGAAGAAGAATCTGGGCCTGCTGCAGTAGTCTCTTACTGTGAGGTCTCTGAAATTTCTCTTTGTTGATGCGTAAACCTGGCTCTGACCCCATGCTGATTGGCAGCATCTAGCTACTTATTCGTTTTGCAGACCTGTTGGAGCCGGAGGGTCTGCTGCACCTTTCTCTTTTAGTCCTCGGCTTGCCTGCAGTCTGTGGGCTGGGGTTGGTGCGGGGGTGGGTCTGGAACTGGGGTTTAAAGCTGGCTGACCTAAACAGTGGTGAGCCGCATCAAGCCTAGGCTCTGTGTGAGGTCTCATTATCAGATACACCATGGGGGAGTGATTTCTGTTGATACTTAACAAGCAGCCACTTTTTGTGGTAATTGATGCTTATAAATAGAGGAATGTAGCAAATTGGCACTGAGCAGGGGAGCAGCAGCTCCATTGGCTCCATCACCACCTTCTCCTATATTCTCCAAAGATTTGTCATTCGGCATGGGGAGCCCCTCAACCTTTCCTCCCTCCTCCTGTTCCTCCTCCCCCTTTGCCTCACTGGATTTTGTCTCTCAATTTTTTATGATGGCATCAGACCACACAGACTGCAAATTTTATGGCTTCCTTTCAACAGTACATCATTCTGTCTATCTTAAATGTGTTTGCTGTATTTCTTATGAATAGTTAATGCTGGGCATGGCAGCTGTTTATTTTCCAGTAAAATAGTGTGTTAAAACAGTGTTTTGCACTTAAAGGTTTAGAGTGCATTTTGTGTTTTTTAGTGCTCAGATTTGAAGTCATTAAATCACTTGCTGAACTAAATGGAGAACGTTGTAAACACAAACAACACCCTGTTGCACTAGTTGACCTCTAAGGTTTAAGTGATTACTCTCTCATGCTAGACCACATGTAAACAAAACTGAAACGGAAATTGAGTAAAGCCTGGCACATTAATAAAATTAATAAACTCCTGTGCTGTGATGCGTGGATATAAATCTTTCCAGCATGCATATGTGTGTATGTTTATGTACAAAACATCATTAAAAGACATCAATGTTACACTGTAAAGCTGGTGAACACAACCTTATAAGATGGGGCATTACGGCAATTATAAACACTGACTAGACGATGGTAACTGTGCCTTATGTGGTAAAGAACAATTTTTTATGGTTGATATATTTATACACATTTTTTTATCTCTTGTCATGATATATGAAAATTTATTCAAAAGCTCAGCAATAATGGTACCCACATGTGTGTTTTTATTTCCTCAGTTTAAATCAGACAGTTTGTAAGAAGACGCCCAGTCTACCTTAACCTTTGTGTCTCCTCTGTCAACCTGCAACTTTGTGTTTTTCTGGGTTGACATTTCAACATTTTGCTGTTCTTTTCTACACTTTTCTCAACGTTTTTGTCAATTTTATTCCTATATTTTTGTCATTTTTTGAAATATGTTTTTGGAAAAAAAATTTAACTGTTTTTTTGTCGCTTTTTCCAGTGTTTTTAAATGTTTCTATTGTCACTTTTTCAGCATTTAAAAAAAAGAATGTTTTTGTTGATATTTTTCCTGCATTTTTGTAGGTTTTTTTCCCCCACATTTGTCACTTTTTTCAACGTTCTTTTGTCATAGTTCTGATATAGAAAGTTTTTGTAAACGGGTCAAATTTGACCCGAGGACAACATTAGGGTTAATAAGTAACTTACAGGAGACCTGAGGCTGTGTTATATTTTTCACGTCGTACAAGGCTTGGCAGCATTACAATTTTCCCATTGGACTATTTAGTCCACAGGAAGAAATAAAGTAAATTAAACGCCACAGCAGTATAATTTATTCTCCTATTAGCACTGAAAATAATTCCCAGAGTAGTACAGAGCAGTACAGAGGTGCAGTTGCTACAGTAGTCGTAAACAGATTTTGGCTGGCGAGTCATGATAGCTGATTCTGTCAGAGATGGAGAAGGAGGGAGGGGACCACCTGGATTTAGTACTGAGCGGAGACCAGCGCTGCCATATGTTGTGTGTACATTTTCCCCAGACACAATATGAGTGCTTATTTATCAAGCATTACCTTTGCTTTAGATATTGGGACTAGAAGTGGGATGCTTGGTTGAAGTAACTTCACTTAACATTGATTTTGTTAGTAAGTGCCTACATCTACAGTACTGCTCCCTTGAGGGATGGGTTAAATGCAGAGAAGGAATTTTGCTACATGTACAGTATGGGTATGTGATAATAAAGCCTTTATCTTCTTAAAGGTGCCCTGCCACACAAAACCGTTTTTACTTGCATTTTTTGAAATATGTTAGGTCCATATGTGTTTGTGTTATGTCATGAATGTGAATTTGAAAATGAACTGCTACCTCCTCTTAGCTCTTGCCACTGAAAAGCAATAAGATGAAAATGGCCGATTACAAAAGCTAGTCAGTCTGACTTCATCTTGCCTCAGCTCATTACTATTCATGAGCTCGCCCAGTTGTTCTGGGTAAAGGATGCTGATAACCAGGCTCTCATTGGCTAGCCAATCAGAGTCAAACATCTTACCTCATTGAATATTAATGAGAACTGGCACAAATCGAGCTAAGTCTTCCTGCAGGCTTTCTATACCACACTAGAATTGCTTGAAACAAAGTAACCAAGAGATTTTTTTCCACAAAAAATGTTACAGAGTCCATGGTAGAATTTTAGACATTGCCACAGGGCACCTTTAATACAGTAACTGTAAATAAAATGACTTTAAATTGGTTTGAGTGGAATCATCTGTTCTCCTCTGCCCACAGTTAGCCAACCTGAACCTGGCAAACAGGATGCTGGGCAAAGAAAGTGTCACACCGAACCCGAAAGTGTGGCACACTGCTGCTACAACCCAAGGGCCAGTAAAAGCTGTTCATTCTGGAACAGATCTATGTTGCAGCACTAGGTGAGTCCACAGACATGTAGCATTAGCAGGGGTTAATAAACAAGGCTATATATATATATATATATATATATATATATATATATATATATATATATACATACATTCAAGGCATAAAAATATGTACATTAAAGGCATCATCATCGTATTGGACTTGATGCGACTGATCCACAGTCAGTTATATTCATCCAGTAACAGTGGGCTGCTCACTCCGTTTTTAATGCCACAACAATTCCTAGCATCATAATATGTATAAAAGCGATTCCAATGGGTTATGTGATATACTGTAGGTATCTCTATGATTTGAAAGTGGGAACACTAGTATCATATTGGTACGTGGCATTGGCAGATAACCTGTGTTATAGCATTGGAATTTGTATTGGGAGAGAAAAAGTTTTAAAAGTGTATCACTATGTACTATGTTGTCCATTTCCTCTTCTTTTTTTAAAAAACAAACCTTTGAGGTTCTCTGCATACTCATGTGAAGTAAACAGCATCTTTCGCAGGAAACACAGCAACTTTTAAGAGCGCACATAATTCATCTGAAAATAAATAAAAGTCGGGGGAATTTTTTCATATAAGAAAGAGGAAGGTTTAATTTCTTAAGCATCTTTAAGTCCATCTGAAATTATTTTACTGCTACAGCATATATATACTTTTCCTTCGTTTTCCTTTGAATAAAAACAGAAACCAAAGTTGAAATATATATTTAATTTCAATAATAGTTTTACATGAATTCGTTGGAATACATTTAAAGTAACTGTGATTTCAGTGGGACTTTATTTTTGTTTTGTGTTACAGTTCCTTCTCTATTACTCCACTTTTGCATTTAGCACTCACCACACCTCTGCTCTCTTATAAGTGTTTCAGAGAGTGGACCTTATGGTCAAATTTCACCATTGTGCTCAAATGCACTATTTATTTGCCCTCCCCTGAGGCGGCAGAGAAGGAATAGTGGGTTACACTCTCAATGGGGTTCACTGCCAAGGAAAACAGCATATTTTTTCTCCGAGAGCCTTGAGTCTGAGATGCTGCTCTGATGTACACCAACACATTGTAGTTAGCATTAACAACCATTCTTGTTTTTGTCATGAGGCCTAAAGAGTTCAAATTCTATAGAGTTGCTTTTTTCATTCTTGGAGGGTTTGAAAGAAAGAAAAGTTGTTCACCTATCAAGTATTATTCACTTTGGCCAAATTAATTTCCTGAGGACTTTCTCTGTAATCATCTTTACACAAGTCTTTACTGTAGACACTTAGATTGTGGTAGCCTATTTGGTCACACTCAATAGAATCTAAATGCTTTTTTAATGGTCTCCGGCGAATTTTAAGATTGAAGATTGTTAGTCTTTGGAAAAGGATTGTGGAGTGGGCAGGCTAGTTCAATATGTGCCTGGAAATGCACATTTTATTCTCATTTTAATAGTGCTTTGTGGAGCTGAGTAACACTAGATTTGGCCGCGTAGTGTCAGGAGTGTGTGAAGCATGCTGGCAGCTTAAAACATTGCATTGGTGGGGTGGAGGCAGTGCTGAGGAGGTTATGTCAACACCCACATAGTCTGCTCCAGACTCTGCAACCATTGACATCTCCTCCTGCCCCCCTGCCTCACCCCATATCTCACCTCTCTCACATTGCTCAAAGGAGAGAAGAAAGGAAACAGAAGGACATACTATGATCACACAGTCATGCTCTATGATACCTGGCCGAGATACTAAACTGGCTATTTAAAGGTGTAATTCATTGAGGGGTAAGCATATATGGTCACTCCGCTTTTCTTTTTGTCTTGATATGTGAGTAACAATGTCTCAGACAGCTTGGCCTTGGTCTTGGTCTCTGTTTTTCCAGTCCTGCCCTTCCTTATGAATCGGGCTGTCATGGAATTCCAGAAATGTCTGGCCTTTTCTCTTTTTAAAATGTTTTTATTTAAACAAAACAAGAAGAGACATTTAATAGAATTTATAATTTTATGGATAGCCTCACGCAGATTTTACATATGATACTGAGAAAACAGAAGTCACCTTTTGATCTTCCATTTAACTTTAGAACTCTAGTGCTTTGATTGGATCATACATTTCTTCTTACAATTTAGTCATGCCCCCTTTATATTTGGGTATTTCCTATATTGTTTTGACACCTCATTCATCACAAAATAAATTTTAGTACAGCTTCACATTTCAGCTTTTCTCATTTCAGCTTAATAATTCAAGAAGGAGGAATCTACCGTTGCTTTTTTTCTCTAGAAAATACACAGCTTCCTTTATCTTCCCATTTGTCACTGGCTTGCAATACATAAAGCTCTCTTGTACCCCAATACTCCTGGCCCTTGGTTTGGCGTTCACCTCTTATTGCAGTGAAATGCCTTTAATAAGATATTAGGATAAATTGCCTTGATTTCACCTTAACGCTGTTTTTTATAACACAGAATTTCCTGTAACCCCCCCCCCCCACACACACACACACACACACACACACACATACACTTGGGCCAATGGTTTGTGCCAAACATACTGAAACTGTTAAGCACACTGACTCTTTAAGCAACCACAGGGGTGAAGTATGATGGGTTTCAAAGAGTAGCACGGTTCTTTGAAGTAGCGCTGCCAGGATCTACCAGGTATGCTTCATCAGCACTCTGAGAGCCACTGCCTGCCTCCAGTATGCTGACAACCAGAGGGCTTTGAACCAAAATGCACGTCTTCATATATCCACAGTGAGATGGGGAATTGTTTCCGGTGCTGGACCTCCTGAAATGTTTATGATGATTTCCATTCAACATACTTCTGAAAGGAACGTGAAATGAAACTGAAAAGTTATCAAAATAATTTGGTAAATTTTCAATGTATCTTATTGAAGAAGAATCTTATTTATGGCTTATTCATTCTTAGTTTTGGGTGATTTGGTTTGCTTTTACAGTTGCGGTTTGAGTTTGTGATAAAGTTTTTCTTGTATTAAGTCAGAAGCAGGTCATGGTTGGTCTTCTCCACATGTATTAGTCATGCAAGCAATCATTAATGTATCTTGAGCTGCGTTAGCACCCTGGCCACAAAAATTGCCTCCCCATTTTCTTCTGCACGTACAAATGACCGCAAACCTATTACCTCTGCAGTGTTGCGTTCACTCCAGCACAGCTAGAGCTGAGAAATACCACAACCCTGCTTATGCAGGGTATTTTTAGTTCTGTTCAATACTCTGTTAGATTGATGTTTGACTTGGTCAAATTTCTGAAGGACATACCATTCCAAAGGATTTTATGACAACCCATTGGCTGAACCAACCAACCAACCAACTAATCAGAAAAGCTCTGGTGAGAATGTAAAACTTCTTTGATGGAGGACAAAGTCCACCCAAAATTGATTTGATGTCTGTCTTCCTTTGAATTTAAAAGAAGAGAAGTTTTTATTCAAATTGATTGGAGCCAGATGTGGTAACAGGAGGGAGAACCTAAGCTAACCTAACCTACTGAAATTCCAGTGAATGGATTGATGTTATTCAGCAGATGCAAACACCTTACACAACAGTACATGTCCCACAGTGTGCAGTATTAGTAAGAATATCTCACCAATTTTGCGGTGTTGTCAAATGTCAAAAGGATCAGGACAAAAGGATTCGTTTTTGTATAAAGTCATTCCTCAGTAATCTTTTAGTAACTACTCGCTAGTTTTAATCTAGTGATTTACGAAATCCTGCTCACCATTAAACTTAATACATGTCTTAACTAGTAAAAACTTTAGTAATAAGGAATTTGGTTGTGAATATACATCTGTAGTGCCTCCCAGTCAAAAGCAATCAACTATGTAAACACCAGGAAGTTGCTGCAGCATCACTGGCTGTAAGATCACTTCCAACAGTTTTGCAGGGCCAAGTGATATGTTAAATGATAAACCTGTAAACCATTTTTTTTAGAACAGACCTCTGGTACTCAAGATTCCACTCTACTTACTAAAGTATCAGTATCCCTAAGGACAGTTCTATTGAGTGTCGGGTTGATGCAATAGAACAAGATAAACAAACAACTGAGTAACGGCTGGAAATACCCTCACACTCTTGAGGCGATTGATGTTTACACTGAGCAGGCAGGGCTTTGAGATACTGTGCCATGATGTCATCTCAGGCCGTCCATTTTCCCACATTCACACTGAGTTTGATTGATGCCACACATGTGCTCAACTGGCACTGTTGTGTTGTTCTACAGCAAGTCATATCAGCATATTATAGGATGGCGAGCAGTGGGGAGACACCAGTGAGCAGTAGTCCAGCAGGGAGGGAGGTCCCTGGTTGTTAGAGCTTCACACATGTGCTGTACTAGTGATAAGAAACTCAAATGTAAAACTGTTCTTCTCACCTTCATTTTTACCCCCTATTTCATTGGTCACTGTGTTGGAAATTCTTGGTAATCTGTAGTGTTTTTTGTGTGGTGTTGTGTTGACAAGCCCTGTCTGAAAAGACTTCTCCTTGGGGCCCTACTGCGACATTGTACTTGTGGACCAGAGCAATAGTTCGTTTCAGACCTTATGCTAATAAAATGGTAGCACTGAAGGTCCCTGCGGTCCGGTGTGCAGACTCCAGCCAAGCTAAAGGAAATGACTGCTGTAAACAAAGAACGAGTTCTTGTTTTGTCTCCTGGCGTTGTAGAATCTCTGGCCTTACGAGGTTCACAGACTAGCCTTTGTTTCCAGAAGCTAAAAAAATTGAATTGGCCCATGGTCACACCAGTTGTTTTTGCAATATATGTACCATTACGTGAACTGAGAAATGCATGGGCGGATATAGTGTTCACATGAGTTTAAGATCCCTTGTGTGTTTGTTTGGCCACACAGGGCAGGAATATGTTTTCACTTGAGCCACACAAGATTATTATCCCACAGTGTGTATTGTTGTTCAAGATTAATTGAATTCTAATTTTAGAGCTTATCGTAGTTTGGCTCTAAAAATATAGCAGCTATTGTGATTTTAAGTCTACAGTGTTTCCTCTTACTCTAGACCCATGGACAAATGTTATTGCATGTAATGGTAGGAGTTTCCAAGAATTTCTTTTGTGATTATGACCCCCAGAATTCCAATTTCTTTAACTGTACTTGTGTCTCTCTCTTTTTTTCTCTTTCATATTTTTCATCACAGCTCCCAATTGTGCTCTTTATGGCATTATTTTTGGCTAAGTAGATACATATACAGCAGTACACCAGACTCAATGTAGACTTAATTTAAGCGTGTTTGAAGAGGAGGCTCACCTCATTGCTTTAACAGGGGCCAAAAAGGAGGAAAAAAGGCTGAAACAGGCTTAGTTCTAATGACAGATAATCCAGTTACAAACTCGTGGAGCTCGTCAAAAGGTTTGCTTTCCAGGTTGTGGCTTTGTGATGTGAATGGAACGTGAAGCTCGGGGAGCACTGAGGCAAAGAGTAAAGGTTTTTAGTTCAGCCTGTGTTTGCTACGGGCTAACCCTCTACTTTGACTCTAATTTGCACACTCTGACTTGAGGCTTCTGTGGGCCCAGCATCCACCGACTGGGATGCTGTCTTGTCTTTTTTACTTTTTGTCAGTGGTGTCGCATCTTAACATATGGAGGGAAAAGGGAGAGTTAATAAGCTACGGCCACGTCTCTGCTGTATTTGTATGGTGAAATAACTGACAAGAAAAGATGGTAGCAAATACTGTGCTATTATGGCTCACTATTGAGCTACTGAAGCTTGTACCATCTTGCAATTTTGCAGGTAATTAATAGCTTTTAGGACGGGTCAGTAATCTGTCAGTATTAGCTTTATTTGAGACTTTTGTATGTAATTATTTTAAAATTATGCTAGCACTTCTACCTTTCAATATATGCTAGAATGCTATTTTGTCACACCTCTTCCTCTAATGTCTCCTCTCTCTTACACTCTGATGTCTAAAATAAGAGTAATCCTCACTAAAATGTATTTAACTACCAGTTTAATAACAAAGAATATTTTGGGCTATAGTAGACTTGTCACATTTCAGCTTCAGAGGCAGAGTGGGTCAACCACAAGATTGGTGGTTTGATGCCAGGCTCCTCCGGCCACATGTCAAAGTGTCCTAGAGCAAGACACTGAACCACAAGTTGCTCCCCGGACACTGTGTGGCTGTTCATTGCTCCTGATGCTTAGGATGAGTTAAATGCATAGATTGAATTTCACTTCATTGTACTGTATGATTGTATATTAAGAATAATAAAGTTTATTCTAAAAACAAAACAAAATAAATTGACATTTTGCAAAATATGTTTATTTGCTTTCTTGCCGAGAGTTAAACGAAAGATCTTAAAATGAAGCTGTAGCCAGCTGCCGGTTATCTTAGCTTAGCGTAGATAGTGGAAACAGGGAAACAGCTAGCCCAGCTCTGTCCAAAGACAACAAAAAATCTGCCTAACAGTGTTTATGCTCAGCTAAGCTAACCAGCAGCTGGCCTCTCATCTAACTCTCCTCAAGAAAGCAAATGAGCTTGGAGAATGGTGAGTTTTCCAAATGAGGTGAAACCTTCATAGATTTGCAATTTCTATCAGAGTGCAATTTAGTCGGAAGTGAAAAACAGTGTGTGTTTTTTGTTGTTGATTTTGATTCTGTCAATTTTGGCTGACCTTTTCATTTCTACTGTCCAAGCCCCAGGCCACTGAAGGATGAGGAGGGTCTTTGGGATGGGCAGATGCAGAATGACGATGGCTTGGTGACAAGGGTGAACCCCCAGCAGCGCTACCAGCCCACCCAAGGAAGCTACCAGCTCCAGTTTGCTATCCAGAAACTGCAACAGCAAAGACTTCAGTCTCGACAATTTTTGGACCAGAGCCATTGCAGACACCAGGTATATAAGAGATTGTTTGTTCCCCCCACTATATTTTATGATAAATATGATACTTTATTGACTACACTGATTCATGTTAAAAGTGTCCTGTTTACAGAGCATAGTGAGCTGCCAACCTGACCAACTTCCATCCTTAAGAGCACGATAGCTGGGTAGTTACTTTAAGACACACAGGCTTAATTCTTGGTCCTTTGGTGGATGAATGATTTCCCTGTTTACTACTGCCCCGGGTGTTTAGAAGCTGTGAATCTCAACGGCATCATGTTACTGGAATCGGCTGTTGATTCTATTTGTTCCCTTGAAAATGCTCAGGCCTTTTTGTTTTGTTCAATTAGGGTTTAGTTAAAGAGTTAAGAGAAATGTTTTTTTCAGTTCCTTTTGTTGCCTTACTTTACACCCCATGGATGAAACCCGGACGTGTATGAGAGCTATTGAGCTTTAACTCAGGAACAAATTTCATAATTGTGTCTGCTCCTTCTCTTAGCATTGTGCTGTCCAAAATAGTGTAATGAACCCACATCAAAGGGGAAAGCTTTCATGTTAGCATTTACAAAGCTATTCTGAGAATCTCTTTCCAAACCACTCACAAAATGGTGTTTGGTGGGAATATCCACCTCAACAGGAGCTCATTCCTGGAGAGCCGAACATGACTCCTCACCCCAAGATTACATTGTTTGACTAAGTGTCTCTGCTAGGTTTATATTGGAAGGTGAAGAATCAAGGAATGCTGCCCATGAGGGCACTAGTGAGGCCCTGATACAGAGTCCATTATGAGTTTGAAGTCTTTACAGTTCATATCAGATTTGAGCTCCATTTGTGATCCCATTACAACACAAATAATATTTTAGGATATGATTTACTCAGCAGTAGTAATGTAGCGACAAAAAACCTTTTAGTCATGCCTGGCTAGCTGTGACAGATGTGATTTGGCTGTTTTTAGAGGGAGATTAGAGAGGTATAGAGGTCTTTGCGCAGCATAATTTGAATGTTTAGAGAAAAAGGAAAGGCCCCTCTTTTTATGTACAGTTGCTTTGAAAGAGGATCTTAACAGGAAGAGCGTATTCCTTTTCCAGAGGATTTTGTGTAGTCCATGTATGGATGGAGAGAAATTGAGACAGGAGAGTGCCATAGGACAGCTTACAGGGTGGAATGATTGGATGCACCCGCTTTTTTCCAATCTGTCCTCTCACGTCATTGTTTTTTCATTGTCTTGGTTAGATCTTAATTAATGCATTTGAGGTGATATTTCTCTTGGCTAGGTCCGGCAGCCTTATGCAAGACACTCTATGAAAGTGATCCCACACTTTCCCTCTGTTCCATTCCTCTTATAAACTGAACACAGTTGACCAAGTTTCTCTTATTGCTGACATCCATCAAACTCCTGCATGTATTCTTTACGACAGAGCCATCCTGTTGTTCAACCCTCACACACTGAGGTCATAGGAAGGCTGACTCTGGGTATGACTGTCTCATCATTTAATCAGATATCCCTCCTTAAAATCCTTGTCATCCCTACCCATTCATTCCACCCACATGGTTCTCTCTGCCAGTCCGACCAATGTGCATTGGTCCAGGAATTAGTCAGTGACTTGACAACTCCGTAGTGGCTTTGGTGTTTTTGATACTAATGCACTTTATATTGCTGAACTCACCTTAATGGCTTTTCTGAATTGATCATTTTGGATCAAATGAAGACACAAAAGGAAGTGTTTTATATAGTGTCAGTGCTCATGTACATGTATGTGTATGAGTGTGTACTTCTGTGAGAAGAGAAAGAGACAGGGGGCTGTTCCGGGCTCAAGAGTCCACGTTCCAGTTACTGGGTGCAGACTATGCGGCTCCTCCACAGGCTTGGCTCTGTGCCACCTGGCAGCCAAAGAAAGGTGGCCTTACTAGTCCCGCTCAAACTGAATTGCGGCCATAGGCCTTGCAACCTGGAAACTTAGCTTCTCATTTATCAACACACAAATTACATCAGATATTCCCTGTCACACTGCCGGCCCTTTGAGCGGCAGCACTGTGAAACTGGAAAACCATTAGCTTTTTAGATAGCCATTTAAAGCTGCAGCAAAAATAGCATAGACATGAGATGTGGAAGGAATGTATGCAAAGCATTCCCCAGCAAGGACAGAGTGAAATGTGGCTGTAAAATATTATTTTAGAAAGAAAACAGTATTTCCCCCCTTCCCAAGCCTTTGAAGAGATCTTGTACAAACAAACAAATAAATAATGTGAAGAATTTGCTTTTCAGTGCAGCCAACTGCAAAAATAAGGTTCTTGTTTTGATACGGGATGGCATTTCATTAATATCTGCACTAATTAATGTCAAGCACTTTGATATTTCACCTAAATGATCAGAAACTTTTATTCCCATGACTTACCCATTCTAAATGTGATTGCACTTTCTTATTCCTCTTTTGGAATTGAGTTTGATTTAATTTTTTTAGTACATACATACTGTAACATCCTTTAAAAAATACAGGGACAATGACACATAAATTTATATACCTAAGGAAAATATTGGCACTACATCGAGAATATTCTGATTGAAAACAACCATATCTAGGAATTTTGACTTAATTCTGAATACCTTTGCCATTCTCAAAAGCCAATAAATATTCCGTTTTTATTTTAAACACATGCTATGCATTTGTTCATGCATACTAATACTTGGTAAGAGTATAGTAAATTAAACTTTTTTGTTAAAAATGAAACCTATTTTTTCCAATGTTTTTATTACCTTAAAAATGCTTTGGGAGATCATAGTAATTCAAAATTCTTAATTGAGTCATTACCTTTTCTTACAGCTGACACCTGACTAGTATTTAAGACTCTGTTGCAGGGGATTTTAAGATTTTTTTATTTGCATGTTTAATATCTGAGGCAGATAAAACCATGTAGATTCAGTCTTACATAGGGTTTAATGAAAGTCAGCCTGTCATGTATTACATTTTAACATTTCTTGACCAAGTAGATTTCAAAGTGTCTAACCCATCATCATTACATGATTATTACTGGCCTGCAACTTATCCTTATCCTTTGTTGAGTTAACGTGACTTAAAGTAATGTAAACTGGTCAGTTGTATACAGTTCATTTGAATTCAATTTGGAGTGTTGTCAAAAACAGAACACTTTGACATAGTTACAAGTAAAACATACCCAACTGGGGCTGGCCAATATATCGATATTATATCGATATCATGATGTGGGAATAGATATCACCTTCGATTTGGACATAAGTGTTGTCTTTTCCTGGTTTTATAGGCTGCAGTACAGTAAAGTGATGTCATTTTCTGAACTTACCAGACTGTTCTAGCTGTTCTATTATTTGCCTTTTCCCCACTTAGTCATTATATTCACATTACTGATGATTATTTATCTTAAATCTAAGTGTGACGATATTTTGTCAAAGCATAAGTTGTCAACACTACAACATCGAAATTGAGGTATTTGGTCAAGAATACCAATTAATTTATTAATTTTCTCCATATCACCCAACCCAATAACCAACCATTATCAAATATGTTAACACATATGTTTATGTATTTATCTTTGTTTAACAAGTAACATCTGTACTTTGCTTTTAATATATTATTATTAACTTTTATCCAACAGATATCCAATACCTCAAACTGTTTGTTTGTCAATTGTGAATGAAGCTGACAGCAAATATGCATACGGTGGAAATTAGCTGATATATGCAATGCTTTGTCCCATTGTGATGAATAATGGTTGATCAGTGAGTAGTCATTGTTCTTAGGTGCTTTTACGCTCCTGACATCCTTAAACTGACTGGCCATAAAGTTAAACTACAATCATTGCAAACTGATTTTAAAACATTTTTTTTAACGTCTCAATGACACTGACCTTAAATAACAGTTGTCTTTCTTGTTTTTTAGGCCCAATTTCCAGACCAGACAGGTACTCCACACATCCATGCTCCCACAAACTCATCTAGCTGCCTTCTCTCCAGCTTTCATGTTCGCCCCAATCACAGCCACAGCCACCTCCAAACCTGTGTTAGTCCTGTTCTCGCCCCAAAGCCACCAAGCAGTGCCAGAGAGGGACAGATCCGGAAAACAGCAACAAAGCGCCTCATAAAGTAAGATCAGCCTTTCAACTGAATGCATTTACTTCTGATTTACTTTTTCTGACTCCTGATGCCAGTTAAATCTATCAAAGATGAGAATTTAACAAAGTCACCATACAATTATAGCACATCAAGTGATTACAGTAGGGATGGCATTGATTGGCCGCTGCTTGTGGATTGAGACAAAGTGCATGAATCGGTGAGTTCAAGAGGACATGGCTAATGCTAATGAGAGGTAGAATATGGGTGTAGTGGAGTGCTCCCAATCTTTTGGCCGCAGGGTGTATCTGCCTGTTCAGTAAACAACCTCATCACAGGCCTGATTTCTGCTTGAACCGTAAACAGAACGTGGTTCAGTGGAAGGGCCCCGGGCTCCGAGCGCCGTTTAATTCCTGTTTGGTTTGGAGATAAGCTGAAGAGCACAGAAGGAAATATAAAAGGAAAGGAGTGAAACAGGGTTGAACTGCCAGCTAGTTCCCTCACATACTTTATGACTTTATTACTGCAACATCTGGCCAAATTGCACATCAACAGCAAACCTTTGGGATCAGGACTGATTGTTTAAAGCACATTGTTGAAGTGGTGAAAGGCTCCTCACACTCTAATGCGTAAGAGGGAAGGTTTCTTTTGTATATGAGTGAAGCCTACTGAGTTGTTAACAATCTGACTGTCTATTATGTGAGACTTAATTCATTTATTGCTGACACTCTAAGCAGTAGAGCTTGAGAGTAGCAGGAAGCGCTGAGCGAAGCCCTCGCTCTGCTGACGTGTTACATTCATACAGTCATCTTTCTTGACTGGACAAACTACATGGCAAGTGAAGAGTTAAGAGGGCAGGGGTGCAGCGCAGGGGTTGTAGAATAGGTTAGGGCAGCCGGGTAGGTGCTGTGTTTGCTCCTGTGTGTGTGTGTGTGTGTGTGTGTGTGTGTGTGTGTGTGTGTGTGTGTGTGTGTGTGTCTTCCTGGCAGTTGCTGTGTTTACCCTCTGCATGTGGAATTCCAGAGCCCTCTCACACTCTCCTCTGTCCTGCATTTTTGTGGTCGACCAGTGTGACAGGGGAGAGTGTGGGAAAACGGAAGCTTCGGTACCAAAAATGCACCGATGGAAACAATGAAAAGAAAGAATAAAGAGGGGGGGAAAGAAAGAATGACAGAGGAAAGTCAACTTTGTCCAGGAGAAAGGAGATGATTGTTTGCAGAAAATGGGGGGGATAATAAGTTGCTTCCTTTTATTTCCAGCGCTCATTTTTAGGGGCAACTCAATACCTCTGTTATTGAGGCACATCTGAAATGCATCCCAGTGTAGGCCCAAGCTCCTCCAACCTATAATGGAATCACTGTGCTGGATGTATGCAGACAGTTCAAGGTTATCCAGCCCTTCAAACACCTTCTTCTAGCCAGCTGTTGTAAAACTGTAAAACTGTTGCTTGATACAAATTTACCAGCCCGGACCTTGCCTGGTTTTCCCATGAGTAATACACCACTGATGATCACTGACAGTTGCGAGCTGAATGTATTTATCAGAATCACATTTGGTTTTTGGTCTTGTTTAGAAAAGGAAGTGGAGTGAAGATTTCTGACTGAGCCAAATTTGGAGACTAAATCCTCAATCAACTTTGTCTGAATCTGCTGAACTTAGATTGAGTGACAAGTCAGCATTCAGGGTTAATTGAAGTTTAAAAGAAGCTAGATTGACCTTGCCAAAAGTGCCAGTGCCTTTGATTTCTGAGCTCAGCAAACATGCAGTACGCTTGCTTGAAGCAAATGTGCTTCATGTTGGTATCTACTCAGCAGGGCAGGGCTCTCTGGTCTATCAACATACCACAGCTGCCAACTCGAGGGGCTGCAAGGACTCAAAGTGGTATGACTTCAGTGAAGGCTTTGAAAGGAGCAATTTGTAAGACAAATAAATGAGCCTGTTTGGTATTTTGTTTGCAAGGTTTGGCCAGACGCAACTAAAACTACGGAAACCCGGGCTGTCGTGTGGCATTACTAATAGGGTGACAATTACAGCAGCACCATTAATGTCAGCCTTGCTGCTGCTTTCACTCCCTATTAATCAGCCACAACAGTAGTTATTTTCACAGGATACTGTATACACACAGAAGCTGCCAAAAGTGTGTTTATAGTTAAACTTTATCCCCTTTGGTCAACTGGCATAACATCAAGACATGCTAGCTACCTGAATGCAAACAAGTAAAACTGCACATCAGCTATATTTACACAATGACTTCAGCTCTCTGTGAGTAGTGTAAAATAATCAACTTTAGGCTTATATTTCATCTGTGTATACTGCAAGTTCATATTTTGTTCTTACCTACAGTGTTTGGCGCTGCCTGACTCTGAGATTGAGAGACTGTTGACAAAGAAAGTGATGTAAAGAACCTAGAGGTCAAGTTTTTTCCCCCTTGCAATATGAAGGGGTTGCTTCCTGTCGACGTATGCCACGCTTAAAGTTGGCCAGTTCTATTTGTGGTTGTGTAATGGTATGAAAGAACAACTGTGCAGTCCCTTACAAGGAGGCAGTGTGCACCCTCATTACCTTGTTAATGCTCCTTTGGCAAGCTGCTGTTATGGGGTGAGAGGTTAATGCCAGCTAAGCTTTATTTATTGTTCCCCCTAAAAAATGCTTAACAGATTTAATGTATAAGGTTACAGATGGGTCTGCTCCTGCTCGACGCTTCGCTAGTTCTTATAATGGTTTATTCTTTGAAAACACTGTATTTGCTGTCTGATTATGTGAAAAGGGCCATGTAATTCCCTGTCTGTGATGTCCAGACTCCGGTATAAAGCCCCGTGACAAGTTCTCACAACTGTACTGACCATTTGCTCTATGAGAAAGACTATGTATACGCCTTCTGTGTCTGTAGCTGTTGCCTGCAGGTCCATGTAGTCAGCAATCACCACAATATTCTTGTGAAACTCACATCACCCAGGACAAGGAGCAGGAATTTGCCCCCTTCTTGTCACAATAGCTCATGAGAGGCACTCAGCAAGCACTTAACCACCACCCACTGACACACACACACACACACACACACACACACACACACACACACACACAGACACACAGTTTTCAGTTTTTTATTTATTTATTTAGATTTTTTTCATTCAACATTTTTTTGGGGCATTTTTAGGCCTTTATTGACAGGACAGCTGAAGAAATGAAAGGGGAGAAAAAGAGGGAATAACATGCAGCAAAGGGCCGCAGGTCAAAGTCGAACCCGGGCTCGCTACATCGAGGAGTAAACATCTATATATGGGCGCCCGCTGTACCAACTGAGCCATTCAGGCGCCCATAAATCCATAGCTTTGACCCAGCTTGTGGAGATAAGCATTGCTTTTCAGATACAGTTCTATAACCGCTTGAATGATTTTTTTCACTGACACTTAGCGTCTCTTGATTAACAGGCAGACGTCCGCAGAGAGTTCAGCCAGTGGAAGTGTGTCCAGCGGTCAGCATGTGGTCTACAAAGCTATCTGTGGTAAAATAGGTGGGTCTGAGGCTGCATTTCTACACACACTTAGTGCCGTGCTGTAACTTGGCCTGTTGGTGCTGACGTCCTCTGGCAGGGGGGAAGTATGCCCTCTCTATGCCAGTGTCCGTGATTACAGCCAAGCATAGTGGACATTCCCCATGGAGAACTGATAAACACCCCTGGATATTTTTAGCCAGCTCCTGCTCACATAGCGGTGTGCAGGATGTGTAAATGCATTTTGCACACTATAAAGCATAACTATATTACCATAATGATAAATAGTGTACAAACTTGAATTACAACCTTGTAAAAAATTACAAGTGAGGTTTTATTGTATTATATTACAATGACTCTCTTTAGAGTTTATAGCAAGTAGAGTTGAAGCAGCCAGATCTGAATGGGCATAAACAAACTCTCTGCTAAGTTTATTATGAGTAATGCTCTCACGTGTGCCCCTGTCATCCTGCCCTATTTCCACAACTCTTTCCATCCTGAGAAAAGTGTTGAGCTTATTGCAGTAACAGTGATATTAAGCGCTGATGCACACATCTGTTTGCCTGATCAAGAGCTTTTTCCATAGACCGACTATACATTAGCATTAGCAAATCATACCATTCATCACATCATGTGAGTGGCACAGTCAGGCCGACCCAGAAATCAGCTTGTTGGAAAAACACAGTAGCTGTGCACTACGCAGTCTCCCCCCAAAAAAAAAAAAAAGAATGAGCCTGTGTGTCTGTGACCAGAACATATCTTTTTATTCTCCCTCTTCCCCCCAAAACTATGAAGGCTGGCTTAAGTGAACAAACATCTTATAAACTCATCAATTACTGTAACTGGATCCGTTGGGAGAAGCTTCTGAATTTCATGAATGCATTTTTTCCATCGTTCAGGGCGCAAAGGGTGGGGGGGGGGATGCCTCACTCTTGACTTTTAAGAAAAAAAGTCTCCAAGTACCAATACCAGTTAGCTAGACAGGTTAAACCGTGCATTTAGAATGGGACTGGGAGTTGAATAGAGACTCAGTGTGGTGTTGTGGAGGGTGTTATTAGAGGGGGAACAGCCTTTGTGGAGCTTAGGAGTGTGTCAGGTCTCTCTGCCTTCCCAGTGTACCTTTGTAGCAAGATGACTGAGCTTCCCTGATTGACTCTGACAGGGAGTTAGAGTGAGTCCAAATGGAGAGCATTCTCTATGATCAGCTGTCAACCATCATTAATCACACTCTCCCTTTATCTCTCTCTTGTGCGTTCTCTTAATCTCTTCCTCTCTTTGCTCATACTCAACTCTCCCTTTATCCTCTGAAAGGTTTTCCTGCTCACCCACCCTTATTCCCCTTTTTCCTTCCCCACTTGTTCTCTGGTAATTTTTGACATGAGATAAAGGGAGGGTTTTGATGAAGATCTACCAAAGCTTACAAAACTAGATTATATCGACCACATGTGTTTACAATGCTACCCTTGACCCTATCTTGAAGTACTCAGGACTCCATAGCTGGTGACTGGTGAGATGGATGGCTTCAGTTTGAGAAGAAAATGAATGTTGCACTTTAATGGGAGTCTGATCATGTCAGGCGGATAACTTAGGCCTCTCTCTCTTTTAAAATAAGACTGTGTGGTGCCCTTTGGGAAATGAACATGGTCATTGGCTGTCAACCCCTTTTCATATATATTATGGAAGTTATTGGATGTTTGAATCAAGGCAATCTCTGATGCACCTTTTTGATTATTACACAAAGATCCAAACTGTTGAATAATTATGGTAGATAACTGATAATACAGTTATTCTGTTCCAACTTCTAGACCTTTTTCTTTCCAACATTTCAAAGTGTCACTTGGAGTGGGACATGTTTGAGACACTATTGTCGCTTTCTCTTTCTTTTGCTGAGATGGCGGAAGCTTCTTCCAGCGGTCATGTCATTGGATTGGAAGTCAGGGAAATGTTTTCGTTTTCCAACTCAGGCCCCATGGTGTAAAAGAGCACCAACATAAACAGAGTGTGCAGAGAGGGAATGAAAGGGAATACTGTTTGGGAGCACAAACACGGCAGCACTAACTGTACTTGCAATGCCTTTTCTACAGGATGAGGAGCGAGGGGGCTGAGAGCGCTAAGCACTGAGATGGCCGAGCAGATCCGCTGTTCTGCTTGGCTTGACCAAGCAAAATTCCAAATCAACAAAACATTGAGCGGGAGGGTTTTAGTGTACTCCTTTAAAGTAAAACTCTTTCAAATTTGACCTTAACATTTCTGTTTGTGCATATGGTGTGTGTGCTGTGGGAAACTTTGTGCTGCCCTTCTTCCTCTTTTTAATAATTTGACTTTCATCTGTTGCTTCCCAGGTCTTTCTGTTCACCCCAAGCTGTTCCAGGGCCAGGAGCCCACTCACAGATGACATGAAAGCGACCAGAGGCACGCCCTACCCCTCTGCTTGCCTGGCAGGTGTCTCTGTATGTAACTACATCCTCATAGAGGTGTATTCTGGGAAAGTACAACAGCAGCAGATGAAAGCATGCCAGACATTGAACAGGCTCCTATTAATTTCTCTATGATAGAGCCACAGACATGTAAGAGGATAGTCTTCAAGGACAGGAATGCCCAGCTTTGACGCAGGTTGGGATTTTGTTTGCTCAGCTCAACATCAGTTGGTCTTTTCAGCTCCTTGCCCCCCCTCCTCTCACACCCTCTTGGCTACACTTAGTCTATAGCCCAACAGTTGTCCGCCCTCATTCTCTCCATGCTACTGATGCCACAGAAAGATTTCACTGACAGATAGCCTTCAGCAGATGGTTCTTTAATGCCCCAGTGGCATTTTAACTGCAAGATTCAACCTTTTATTTTTTTGCTCATGCAGTATCATGTGCACCACTAGACATTATGTAGAATTTAGCTTACTAAAAAGTTATACAAACAGACAAGCATGCAGATAAGTTTCTTTCATGAGTGGCCTATTTCATTATACACCAAACCAAGTTGTTGCCAAATGGTACTCTATGGTCTTTGCCTAAGGATGTGTTAAAGTATAGCATCCTTTGCTTGTAGGCTTAAAAAGGAGCTTAAATACGATTTGTTCATGCCTTGTTCCCTGTTTACACGGATGATGTAATACTGTTGCCAGGATGTTTAGGTTTTATATCAAGAATAGAGTGGGCTTGTGATTATTCTTGTAAACTATTGAGATGTTGATGTTGTTTTCCTTGGATGGACCAAATGTAAAATTTTTGGTTTATAAGTAAATTATTGCATCAGTATTTATTTAATGGACATTGTCCACCAAAAGGCCTTTTGGCCGTTTCTGTAGCTCAAAGCATAACATAAATAAAAAATGCAGTTATGCACAGCCTTGCCTACAACGAAGGTTAATGCTGCACTAGCAGAAATATCCTTGTCGATATTGCTCAGGACCATATAGACAGTTAACTCAGGTTGTGTTAATAGAATCAAACATCTCTGTTATTTATCAATAGATTCAGCATATGTTTAACATGACTTTGTCAGAAATACTTAAATGTCATGCATGTTTTTTGTCATATCAACTGATGATTATCATCAGAGTGGTTTTGCACAGATTGTAGTTTTCAATGCAGTACAACAGAACTGGTTTTAACACACTTGATGGTATTGGATTTTTTTGTAGTGATTGATATTAAACTTAATGTTGTGGATTTCCTTTACTACAGTACACCAGTGCATGCTGTATTACTAAAATCCAACAGTAGAATCTGAAATCAATGTGCATATTCTCCTGTGGTGATACATAGTTGTTTACAGTCTGATTATTTAATCTGTTTTGTCGCTGATTGTTCAAAACACACGCGTGGAAATGTACTATTTTTCGTCTGTATCAAACGACATTGAAAAACATTAAAACATGCTGATCATGTCAGTAAATGTGTTTGTTCACCACACATACTGCACACTGGAAGTTGTCTCTCACTGGACTTTGCGTTTGTCACTTTGGTCGAATTTACCCTATTTTCCTTTAAAATAAAGTGCTCTAAAATAATTAATGCAAACAAAAAACTCCAACAATAACGGAATTAGAACAATTCTATCCAACTGTCCATTTTTAATAAAAAAAAAGTGTTTCCAAGAGTAATAAGAAAAACATTTACAGTTAGTGATCTAGTTAAGTGTTCACTTAGTGACATACGTCGTCTCATACAACAGAAAGACTTCACTTCAAAACAAAACAATCCCTGGAATCACCATCCTGTTGTATTACAGAGGTAAACGTAACCATGGAAATACTACTTTAAAATAAAGATTGGTTTCCAGCATGTTTTCTTTTTGTCCTAAGGTCATTTTAATTCAACAGCATTTTAATCCTAAACAAACAGTGTATTGAGCTGTGTGGGGAGCTGTGGCGGGCACCGCGTCGGTTTCCAGCTCAGACATTCGAAGGTGTCCTGTGCGTCAGAGCTGAGGGATGTGTTTGCTCTCAACAAGCAATCATTTTTTTGTTTCACCCTCTTTGACGTATTCCTATTATGCTGAGTTTAGTCTGCATTCTCAGTTGTTTTCTCTTTTTGACTGCAATTATTTTATGTCCGTAAGAATGCAGTGGTCATTGAAAGGCAATTATTGTTCTGTTCCTCTTGTTATTTAACCATGAGGTACAGACTGTTCAAAATGCTGGAATATGAAGAAAAAAAACATGAGAAACACTGATGTCAGAAAGGTGGTTGCTGAGGACGTCTGATGGGTTCAGAGTGCTGTTAGTGAAGTGGTGTTTGACAAGTCTTCCTGGTAAATGCTGCCGATGATTGGGTGTGGAATGCATTTTGTTTTTTCGTGAAAGAGAGCGCTCGGGCAAGGCTGAAGCAGGGGTTGTAGGTACTCGTGGAGGGCAAAGTGTACCGCGCCCCCTTTAACCCCTCATATCCGCTCCTGAGTAGTGCTGGGAGCCATCACATCCCACGTCTCTAGCCGGGCCCCGAAGCCCTGAAGTTTAGCTGCACTTGCAGGACTTGACAACCATGTTGGAGAGCTGCTCGACTTTGGGGAGCGACCCACGTAGTAGAGGATGGTGAGGGGCTCTAAGTCCTGAGGAACGCAGCAGGGTGAGGCAGATGCTTCTGGGTTCAAGGTGTTGTACAGGCTCAGCAGCTGTGGAAGAAAGAGTGGAAGGAGATAGGGATCAGCAATCATGTTTCCCTAAACACATTCAAAACTTTAATGTGGTGTGGCACTTTGTCTTACCGAGCTGTGAGTGGTGTCTGCGCTGCGTAGGTAAGGACAGGGACCAGAGCAGAAGTTGGCATAGTACCCTTCAGGCTGATGAATCCACCTCCAGCCCAAATCCTGCCGGAAATTAATATATAGTGGTCGCACACAGCAGTTCTCCTCATAATTGCTGCAGACATGAGAGGGCAGAGAGGATTACACTCACTTCATTTCACAGACGACACACAATTTTAAGAGTTGTATACATTTTCCTCCCCACGGGCACACAGCCAGAGATGAGAGTGAAGTTCAGGAATTCCACTCTAAGGTGTGCCCTTATTTTCCTTCTTGGAGTCAGCCCAGGTGTCTCTGGTGCTGCCTGTCAGCCTGACAGAGGAAATCCAAAGCTGAGCAGACAGCGTGTAAGAGGAGGCGGTGTTAGCTAGTACTGGGACAGATCCCGACTTGTATTAGCTAATACCTCTGTCATGCTCGTCTAGGTGATTAACAAGCTTATTCTGTGCCCATGTACTCTTCTTCCCTGCCATCTTTTTGAGACGTGACAGCTGAAATATTTCCATTTCATGTTGCCTTGGCTGGTGTACTACTCGACAACCCTCTGTCAGAAAGAAGTAGCAGCAAGTCTTCATTTGCAATATTTTACCTAGCCCAGTATTCAAATCTCAAAAACTGACAGTTCAGGTGCAATAGACCTGCACGATTTGGGGAAAAATATGAATCACGATTTTTTTAGCTTATAATTGATATCACAATTTATCACAAATACCACGATTTTTTTTCTCATGAAGGATAAAAAAAAAATCGCGATTTAATAATGATTAATTGTGCAGGCTTAAGGTCCAGCCAGATCATTTATTAAGTTAAAGACTATAGTCCAAGCAGTGCATTACATTTTCTAGGGCCTTACTTGAAGCAGTAATTGGTGTCAAGTGCCCGCTTACGCCTGCGGGAGGAGGTTTGGGCATCCAGCCTGTGGGGAGGGAGCATCATGAGGATAAGGTGGGGGTAGAGCTGCTCCTTTGGTTTTTTCACACGGCTCAGATCGTCATAGTCCGCTTCCATACCTGAAGGAGACAGTCAGTCAGTCTAGAGCATACCAAGCAAAACGGCACTAAAATACAGCAGATTTATTGAGAAGTGTAAAGATGTCTTGAAGAGATGACTTCAGTGGAACCACAGCTTAATTCTAATCAGTGTAGTCAACTGTAACTTTTACAGAAGGATACTGTAATATCCAAAAAGGGCTTCACTAATTTTTTGGCTCACTGTTTTCACCCTTCTCCTTATTTAACACTGGTCCCTAACTTCCTCCTTTTCTCTGTTCTACCCCCGGCCTGTGTCTGCTCATCCAATCTACCCTTGATAGCTAAAGCAGTTGATATCTCAGGAGAGACTGCTGTTGGATATGTATGCCCCTCTTTAATTCGGGGCCAAGCGCCTAAGCGCTGTGGCAGCACATTCCTTGTGGCCAAGCCAGTCGAGAGTGTTCCCAGGGCCAAGGGCCCGAGGGCCCCAGTGCTAAGTGAGATACCAGATCAATTGTATTCCCATGCTCTGTGTCTCTCTTCATCTTAGAAAGAAAACGCATTATCCTACCAAAAAGAGCTCAAAAGGTATTGCTGCTGGAGAAACATGTTGATGACTGGATGAAAAGGAACCTTTTTTAAACCAGTCTTACAATAAGGAGAGAATTGTGAGTGTGATTGTATTATAACCAGATTCTCATTCATCCTAGGAAAAAATAAATACCGCAGGTATCTTTAAGTTTCAAGAGTTTAATTTTACATATTTTTATATTAAATATGAATATTATTTATTTATTTTCATTTACTAAACCTGTACCATTTGTAGAATTGAAGTATAGAGTCACCAGATGGGGCATCCTATAGCGGCCCTGTATGAAGGGTTTTGAAGGATCCTATTTTACATTAACAGAACACCAACCAATGCATGCCATTTTCCAATTGTAGTATGATTACATCATAACTGATAATTCAAATAAATATGACATTTTGGAAACATCTGAAATAGACACTATAAACCAAACCTGGACAAGCACAAACTCTTACAATAAACTAGACCTAAGACCCACTAATGCAAATCATCCTAAAACCAGCACTGCCTCAAAAGTGGCAAGTAATCACAATGAAAATTGTTTTTCAACAAACATGAGATGCCTATCTGGAACATTAGACAAATCAAACAGAAATTAATGTTATCTGCTCTTAATCATAAATACAAACTGTCAGAACATATTTTCACTGTGAGAGATGACAAGCGAAGACCAAATACAGACTTAGTGACCACAGTTTGGCCATAGGAAACAGAAAAATGCTGGAAACCTGCACAAAAGGTGAGATTGAGAATGACATTTGCTCTTAAAATGGGAAAAATCTAATCAGAGCAGCATACTTAATGAGTTATTGATCCTGATTTATTTGAAACGTGATGAAAGCAGAAAACATTAGATGAATCTAGGAGAGAGATATGGAAGATATTTAAAGAAATAGTTCAACATTTTGGAAAGATGTTTATTTACTTTCTTACTGCCAGTTAGGTGAGAAGAGTTATACCACTCTCATGTCTGGTCTGTTTAACCCCAAGAAAACAAATGTGTATTTTTCAAAATGTACTTTTCTTTCAACTTCACATTATGTCTTTGCATGCTTCATGCTGAGGAACAAACAGTAACAACATCCCACTAAATCTTGACTCACCTATCACTATCCACATATTCTATTCTATTCTATTAGTGTAACCATTACTACTGTTGATTTCTTTAAAACGTATTTGTTATTTAAATGCCATCCTTGCTTTGGAGATCAATTTTTATTTCCCCCAAATATAATATTCCTCACATACATTTATAGAAATGTGCCTGGCTGTTTGTCGATATAAAACCATGGCAATATTGTTTTCATCAACTTTATGATACTTTGTTAACTTGCAATTTTCACGCTTTAGGAAAAACAACAAAGCTTGCCATTGCAAATCCAAACCATGTGAATTTCTGTAACATCACTGAGATATTAAATGCAGACTCACCTTTGAACTTGACCTCTAGCACCTCATTGGCATTGTCAATGATGTCACCATTAGGCCTGAAAGTGTGGCAGGGACAATGCACGCTTATCTCCAGGCCGAGATTGGTCTCTGAGGGGGAAACAAAAGCAGAGGGATCTAAGGAGCTGTCATTTTATCCTTCATTTTGAATGAACCAGTACTGTTTGGCAAGATATGTAATAAGATGCGATGCAAGGAAAATTGGAGGTGTCCCACTTACGTCGGTACATTAGCCACTCTCTCACTGTCTCTGTAACATCAAAGGAGACCCACTCGGGCGTTCCCTTGGTCAGGACGTTCTTGCCCCCAATGTAGCGCTGTTTGGCTTTGGGGTCATCTTTCTGGAGGATCTAAGAAGAAAGATGAAAATGTGACCCAGCTACATAAACTTTCTTTCTTTCTTTCTTTCACACACACACACACACACACACACACACACACACGCACACACGCACACATGCACAGAACCAGAGCTGTCTGTCTGAGCCAGACTCTCCAGAATGCCTTGGGCCAAATGTCTACTCTTCATGGAAAAAGTGACTCCCTGTGTTGATATCCCCATTTTGCAAG